>JAHKQU010000017.1:1800000-2012500 GCA_020383195.1 Neomicropteryx cornuta
TCTTGATCAAAATATTATTACTTTTACCTATTTAGAATGCAGCAAAGCAGGTTTCTCGAGATTAGTTTTTTTCTACATGGCCCATGTGAGGTTCGTGAAGATGCTACAATGTTATAAACAAAACAAAAAAATACTTTTTAAACTCTTGTTCTACTCTTGTATTACCTACTTTAATGTTTATAAAAAAATATTTTCCGGCAAATACAGGTTTGGATGAACTCTTTATATTTATACAAATTGGAAGTGGCCAAATTCAACAATGAATATGGCAAAAGAAGGCTTGACAGAATTGTTCCAATTTTATTTAATAACCTGCCGAGTAATCTAAAGGAAACAAATAACATATCAAAATACGTTTTAAAAAACAGAATTAAAAAAATATATTTTAAATAGTATTTTTGTAGATGTACTCTAAGCGATCGGTGTGAGATGTACACGTACCGACTTTATTATAATAAAACCGACGCGATTGGAAGTGACCGTTATAAACAAATATAACAAAGGGTGGATAGATACCGTCCGTCATGTGGGTGTGTAGTGTAGCTCAGCATTGTGAAAAGTGTTGACATGTGATGATATTGAATATGTAATAAAATGTATTATATAAATTGTAAGTAAAAAGTGGGAACGAACTAGTTCACATAAAAACCCGCAACGGTTTAGTGAACAATCAAATAAAACATATATATATATATTGTTTATAAATAAAGATAAAGAAAAAAATGTTAAATAAATACTAACACAGAAAAAATATAATATGTCGTATATGTTATTTTTTATTTAAATAAAATATAATATAACATATCCTAACCACAACTACCAATACAACATTTAATGTAAATGTTTTAAAACCATTTAATATTTATGGCGTCTAATTGTTAGGTTTTTGTCGAATATAACTATTAAAATTAATATAATGAAATTAAAAAAATTATTAATACAAAAATGTGTTACCTAATTTAACAAAAATTGAAACTGTTCATTCTCAGGGTTCTCATTTAGCTCATCCAGAGATTATAATTTGTTTTTAAAATTGAACTAAAACGAAAGAAACGATTAGACTTGTGTACTCGTTATTTTTACTGCATTATTTTAATCGTATTTAAAAAGTATACAATAATAGAAAACGATACCACACAGTATAATAACACATAGGTAAGTATATATGTATATACCGTAGAAGTTATCATGAGCAATGTTTACAGTACGTACTACCACCTAGTCTGTTGATAACACTGGTTACTACTTTGAAGATGAACGTAAATATTTTTTGCCAAAAATACGCTTGCGCTTCGGGACTACCTCAATATTGATCCATTTGGATTTTTTATGAAGATAAGCAGTAAATATGCTAAGACATTTTGTTTTTCTTAATCTTTATAACATTTACTTTTTATCTATTATAACATTTTATTAAAATTAATAATTGTTGATAAAATACTTACACTTTCAAAAATACCTAAATTCGATCAAAATGGCTTTTTAAATGCTCAATAACTGCCTACCCTACCCTACCCTACCCTAACTTACCTACTAAAAACACATCAAAACTTATTCATTTTGAAAGTTACATGAAAACACCGTCTGTATGGGTCGTTTTTGTTTTAATTTATTAATTATTTGATCGTATATTCGGTTACTTTACTAAATTATATCGTGTTATACTCCTTAATTATTATATGTTATATTATTAAATATCTTTGAATGTAAATCAATCTTAATTTAAAATAAATTCTAATATTTTGAGATAAATTCTAAATTCCGAAGACAGTTTTTTTTATCAAGTTATTTGGCCTCAATTTTAACATTTAATTGTATTAATATTAGTTTCTATATATGATATTGGCCAAATAATAACTTAATTGTAATAAGGGAAAGAGACCATTTTTTTTATTAAGAAGAAGACTCAGCAGATTTGCTGCTGTCAATTATTTAGAATTGTTATTTCTTAGTAATTGTAAACATTTATAAAATTAAAATGGTCGTAGGAAAATGTGTGTGAAAAATGGAGTAAAACGAGGCGGATTTAGAATTTATAGGTGTTGTTAGCATATCTAGTTTCCTTTGTTTTGTAGGTTACTAACAATAATGAGTGACAACACATTAAAAAATATACAAAATGCCAACATGGTTATAAGTGAATTATTTTCTTTTTCAGTTTTATTACCTGAATTATGAGTCTAGTCCGAAAGAAACAGTAGTGGAATATTGACTTCATACTGATGTGCCTATTTACGTTTTGCCCGATGGGCGAGACAAAGTGATATGCCCTACTTACAATAATAATACCCAAATCCTATCACGTTATGCATTCTGTGAATGTGAGCGACAATAATGTACCAGACGACCCTTCTGACCTTAACATCAACGACCTGCCTAACGAATTGCTCATTTTAATATTTTCAATGGTGGACAGTGAGACAATTCTCTCCATAGAGAAAGTTTGCTTGCGATGGAACGGGCTGGCTCTGACGGCCGCCGTCTGGGAGAACATGAGGCTTGTACTATGTATGAAAAATTATCAACAGATTGCCGACTACATCATACCGAAAGTCGCAAGTAAATTGAAGTCTGTAAAATTGCAATACTTTAAATTGTACTCTTACATAAGAGTTCCTTTGACCAGTCTGTGCCCCAAATTGACTCACTTAGAAATAACCATATCGCAAGTCGGGCACTCTATATTTGAGGACTTGAACTGTTGGCCTGATTTACAATTTTTAAGTTTTAGAAACTCCCTCATAATCAGAGAGACCAATGATGAAAACAGAAACTATACATTTGAAATGCAATTTGGCAACCTGAAGAAATTACAAACGTTGATATTGTCAAATTTCGCTCTGACGCCTGGCAGCCTTGACGGAATGCTGAGCTGTCAGAATTTAAATCATATCAACATTGAAAAGATGAAAAACATCCCGGCGTCTTTCCTCGAAGCGTTGATAAAGTCAAAGAACAAAACGCTCAAAGAGCTATACATTTACGGCGACACCCTCAATGATGACATTGTCAGGCTGCTATCACAATGCCGCTGCTTGTCGACGCTGCACATCGCAACATGCAAAAGTCTGTTTGATTCAAGTCTGACTCACCTGAGCTGTTTGAAGGGTCTCCAATCCTTGAAGCTGCGACATGGCTACTTCTCCGCTTGTGCCTTACTTAATTATTTTTCCAAGAATATTTTTCAGAGATTAACTTTTTTAAGTTTATCACGGTGTCTGCATGTCAGTATGCAGGTGGCGAAGGCTATTAAGTCCAATGCCCCCAAATTAAATGAATTATCCTTCTATTTATGCCCTTTTGTGACTGAAGAAAATTTTGATAGATCTGAGTTGAAGAAATTATTTAATATACAATTATTACTAGACTAGTATTTAAATATTTAATTTATAGTTTCACTTTCTGATAATTTACAATAATAATTACAACATGGAGAGATTTCCTAGCAGTATTAAAAGATAACAATTTAAAATGAAAATTGACAAAGTATTTATGGCAATAAAATTTAGTAGCCCTTCAATTATGAAGGGTTGATTTCACTTAATTTACCCTATGAATAGACTGCAAATGTTAAATTTGTATCTCGAATTTAGTCAGATTGTTATATAATAAATGTTTATTGTTTTAAATAAGTATTGTAAAGTATTATATACCTACCTTTGCAAATGTATTTTATGAACATTTACCATTGAAAAATATATTAAATTATTTAACATTTTGTTTTATTTGAAACTTGATGCTATAAAGCAAAGGCAGTAACTACAAGCCCTGGGGCTAGCGTTCCAAGATTTTACTTCCATTGTATCGATAGAGGGGTAAGTTTCTGGATTTGATCGTGATGGTCACAGTACATTGAATAAATTTCATTGGCAATTTAGATGGTGTAAGTATTTTTTCATGCTAATTTCAGTTAAAGATCAATATTACATAAAGCAATATTAAATCTAAGTTATAATGAAGAACGCCGCCTTTTTAAGTCTACAAAATTTCATACACCTCTTATTGTACCTTACCGAAGGGTGCAAAGGGTTGTTTTTTGCGTTGCTGATCAGTTCCCGACCACCTAGCCATCTGCGACAAATTATTATTATTGATTAATGGGCGAGCAGCTAGAGCTGATATGCCCATATCAAGATCACAACTTCATTGACGACGACTGGATTCAGTGTTTGTCTAGCAGATTTTTAAATTGATTGATTTTTAAATTATCTTTCGCATGGTTGTCTGCAAAGGATAATACAATACCGGACTAGACTTTTTTAAAATTAAATTAATTATTAAATATTAATAAAAACAATAAGCAATTTTTTTATTCTCTCCGAGCCTGACCATGAAAACAATTTCTAAAGAAAAACTGTCTTTTATATTCATCTCACTCTGGATCCTGAAATGATTTTATAATTAACAATATGTTTTATCTTTAAGGGACATATCATTAGTTATTCATTCATAGTAGGTGAAATTTTAATGGTCTAGGATTAAGGCTTTAGATATCTAACTTGAAGTCTTGGGGTAGAATGTGCATTGAGTCACAATGATTTTAACACACTATAGAAGCAGTAGAGATGAGCCTTGGATCACTCAGGTCATAGTAGTTTATTTATGGAATATATAAGAAAATAAAATGGAAAGAATATATTGTAATAAAACGGTTAAAAACTAGATTAAAAAATCCCCTTCGGCACACCGGAAGGCGGAGGTAGATTTCACCGGATCAAAGTAGGGGATAGGCGAACTCCAATTGTGCGAACTTGTATCAAGAATTACGCGAGCTGCCACATGATCCACTCCCGGCGCAGTAGTTCACGCATCTCAAGCTGCCGTACCCTTGCACAGCGAGAGTGCGTATGCTGAATCCCACTTTATAATGTGCTGTAAGGGTTGCTTATATCAAAAATTGTAGGGAAATTATAGGCCTATAAATAACATTTTGAACTGATTTGATCCTGTGCTTATTAAGGAAAGTATGTTTTTTTTTAATTTTGAAAGACCATTCTTTCCCGTCTCAGGACCAACGGTTGGTGCTATAAAAAAGTTTCCTTAGGTAAGTTTTAAGTTTAGAGCAATATAGATAGAAATATAAACTTTTAAACTGAGGATGGTTTTAGGTTTTAGATGTGAAATTAGGAGAAATTAGGTCGAAATGGTCATGACATGGTACACATTGCAATAGGAAACTTTCCTAAAGAAATCTACCTAATAGACCGTGCTTTGGTGAGGTTAAGGAAAGCTGCTTTGCATAATGTTGTCAGAAAGTCAAACTTTCACGTTTCACGCAAGACAGGATATTGTAATATACAGGTTGTCCCAAGCCCATTCCCAAAGACTTGTGTTTGTGTTTCCTATTATAAGTAAGAAATTATATAAGAAAAATTTAAGAGGAGAATGTCGGATTCCATCCTTTTTCCCGCGTACCATTAGAGAGTCGAATAGTCTCAACTGCAGTGCCTTCAAACCTTTCCCTAAGACCCCTTCCCAGCTAAGAAGGATTAAAAATTTGGCAAAAAATAACTTTGTTGTACCACCTGCCAATCAGCTATACCACCGGAGAAATAGATGCTTCCTTTTTTTCCTCAAAAACCATGGTGAATTTAGATTTACATTAAATCGATTTTTTTATCGAGAATGGCCTTGGGACACGGTCTAAATTGCTTTCAAATTTGTATCTACACAATGCTGCTAAAAGATAGAAAATACTCTAAAATCATTACATAATTTAAATTATGAGCACAATGTATTATTGTATTAGTAAACGATCTTTGGGTGGGTGACTTTTAATATTTAAGATTTCTTTAGAGAGAGTAAGTACATATATAGGCCCGAATTTCCGCCTAGGCCTACAAGACTCCGGCCTAAGGGCCCAGTCAGCCTAGGGCCCCACCCACCCAGCTACTCCGACCAGGTTGCTTGCCTGCTTGACGGCAGGAGACGAAGACGCGGATCTGCTTATGAAGAGTTAAGTAAAAAGTTTAACGTTCCCACTTAAAGACATCCGTGAAGGAGCCAGGAACCTAACAGCTTTCTATCCAGGGATTTGGATGGGAAAACTAGTGTCTGCACCTCTGAGCTCATTTATCATAGGATGATGAGGTTATAAAGTTATCATCATTGAAGCTGTACTGACGGAAAATACTTAATGGCAAAAGACCTTTTGGATATTTATCCAAAGGTTGGAATTGCGCTTCGAATGCAGTTGTATACACCAGCGTCAAACTGCTCGGCAGAACGGTCATTTTCAGCGTTAAAGATGATAAAGAATTACTTAAGATCTACCATAGAAGAGAACCGGCTAAATTCACTCTCTATAATGTTCATAAAGTCAGAAATAATGCAGTCTATAGACTATGATGACGTCATCCGTTCTTTTGCACAGAAAAAAGTTTGTCGTATATATCTATAAAGTTTATAGAATCATATGGGTATATTATACGCCGCATATGACGACCGTTGACATAACTATAGTGACACATAGCATAGACAGCATTATTTCTGATGTTTATTTATAGTAATTAAAGTCAGTTAAATCATATTTTCTGTACTGGTGCATTTATTTGCTAAATGTTCAAAATAGCTTCGGGTTGAAGGGGGGATGGGGTTAAATGTGAAGTACCTAGGGGCCCTGGGTCTCAAGTCCAGGATTGTATATAGGTAATAATATTTTTCAATATATGAAAAAGTCATACTTAGTGTCAGTACATACATAACTTATTAATATTTATCAAAGTTTAATATATAAAGCTTATTAATATTTAATATTATTCGAACCTATCTTCCATTACGTATCCACATAGAACTGACGTGAGACACAAAGAAAAAGGAGGAATATATATTCACGTGTAAGTTGAAATGATAATGCTAATTGCAAATTTAAATAGCGATCCTCAAGATTACTTAACTTTTCAATAAATATTTTATATTGATTTCAAATAACAAAGTTTTCTAGTGTGTTTTGATATGTATTTTTGGCATTATGTAGTATGATAGTTTATATTGTATTAAGTATATTTTTTCCTTAAGTAGATGAGAAAATCTTTAATTTTCTATAGGTAATTTTATTTTAGGTATTCCAGATTTTTATATATACATATTTACTAAATAATATAGTATAGTATATTCTATGTAAATTTCCTAAAAGTATTTACCCAAAATAAATACAATACTTTCATGGATCACTAGTCAAAAGTCTTTGTGGCGTTTGATAACCTTTTTCCCAGCCTTCTACAACTAAAAAAGTTGCACAAAACAAATTAATTCCGTTGCCACATTCAGAAGAGATGGAAAAAATATTGCAGTTTGTTATATCAGAGAAAACCGCTTTCTAGCAGTTTCAATAAAATTATCATAATATTAATATTTAAAATTGATCAGTTGATAAAAATATTACAAGCAATATCGGGAACAAAGGGTTAATTGGTGGGTTATTAAAAAAATTGAGATTTTCAGAAATAAGTAAATATATTAAGATTAATTTTATTTTAGAAAAAAAAAACATTTCTGGTGTGGGTATTTCCATGTATCATTTTATCCTACCACCTTATGTAAAATGTAACTCTCATACAAAGTTTTCAATATCTATCTCCAAGATTGTACAAGGATTGCTCAACTCAAACTTAGCGAGGATGATCGGATGAATCACACCAATTTTACCAATGGAATTTCCTTTGTAAGTAACATCAGCACACCGGCCAGGAAAAAAAGCAGGATCTGTGGGTAAAAAGCAAAATGTAATTACTTTCATTTTAATGAGTTTTTTTTAAAAAAAAAAAACAAAAATGCAGCTAATTAGATTTATTTTAACTTGTTTAATGCTTCTCTACTGTACGTTTTTTGTACTGAGAAATTGCAATATTTTACAGCGGTCTGGAATAAAATAAAGGTTTAAATTATTCTTGCCTTAAAATTCCTAACCTAACGTTTATTTTTTTTTCGCCCAATAGTTTTACTACTATACTGTGTGAGATTTCATTATACACTTAATTAAAATGGCCAGCATAATTTCTGAAACCTTCAGTATTGAATCCATTACATGAATAGTGAAAAATCAATTTCTCAATTTCCAAAACTCGAAAGAGCCATCTTCACAAAAAGCAAATACTTATTATTACCCTTATTTGAATAGATTTTCAGAAGTATTTTTTTTTTAAATACTTGAATGGACTTCCTATGAAAATATTGGTAGAAATGTTGATTATATATAGTGGTTTTAGATAGCTCAACCTCATACAGTTAGTAGGCACCCAAAAAAATATTTCAAGATGGCACATTTTTTTGCCAATGAAATATTATTAATATTTCATTGGCCTAGACGCAAACCACATAAAAGCATAAATGTTTACAGTTTAGAAAAAAATATTCTAAAGAATATATTGAGATCTGTCATAAAAATAATTATAAAAACATGTTTTTTCAATAAATTATGATATTTTATGGATGTTTGAGACTTAGTGCCGCATCAGCATCTTTTTTAGTTACTTAAAAGTGGTTTCCAATGCTTTGAGCAAACTATAACCGCTATAATCTATAACACAATCGACGGAATCCCGATACATCCAGTCACATCTCAAAAAGATCTTGGAGTGATCATATCTCAAGACCTCAAATGCGCTTATGTTCATGATCAGGAAAGAATTCTCCTACATCACAGTTGATTTGTTACTCAGACTATAAAAAAAATATGTTCGTCCTCTCCTAGAATACAGTTATCAGATCTGGAGCCCACACTTTACTAGAGAGAATACAGAGACGGGCTACTAAGATAGTAATGCCCCTAAGGTACAAATCGTATGAAAATCCCTTAGAAGCACTAGGCCTCACTACCCTGGAACAAAGAAGACAGCGTGGAGACCTATAAAATTTTAAATGGACATTACGGCATACTAAATATTAAGTCATCTTCACAATGAATACAAAGGAGACTCCGTGGACACTCTTTGAAGCTAAACAAAAGTAATTGTAATTCAAACCCAAGAAAGTATTCCCTATTCTATCCGAGTGGTGGATCTTGTAATGAACTACCTCAGGAAGTGATAAGTGTTATTTCAATTAACAGTTTTAAAAACAAATTAGACAAATACTTAAAACACTATTAAGTGCACTCAATACGGGAAATACACGCATTAGCTTGGAGCTGCTAGAGTATATAAAATAAATAAATAAATAAAATATACATAATCAATGGTAGAACATTTATCAAGGTTTTCTACTGTTTGCCGGATCCTTAAATGTTAACGAGCCTATTAGATTCAGCAGTCATGTTGGCTCAAGTATTTATGTAGTCATTAAAAACTCTCAGTTTGGTGGTGGACAGCACCAATCAATCAACACAAAGTGAATAATTATGAAATAGTTAAGTATTGCAAATTAATGAAGATTATATATATTATATTAATCTGTTTTTTTTTTATTTTGTAACTATACACTGATATTTTCTGAATGTAAAAATGTTTGGCCCTGAAATAGGATTGCTTACCCAGGCAAAATTAGCGTCACTCGCTCCTATTTCAACTTCCCGCCAACAAGCCAGGGTGTAATCACAGATGACCACAGTTATTTATCATCATTATTCATCATACTATTTTTGGTTTAAAAGTAATATAAAATTGATTAAACAAACCTTCAGACTGCTTTAAGTAATATCCATTTTCAAGATGCCACGGTATAATAAGTAGTTGCATGACTCTGTCGAGGAGACCGTGCAGAACTTGGAATGTTGCCGTGCGAGCACAAACCACGGCAGACAGACGCCGATTGTTACGGGCTCCAACTTCTGAGGGTGAAATAATATTATTTTTTTTTCTCTAATATAATTCTAAAATACTTTACATTGTGTATACAGAATGACTTCAAAATTAAGAAGTAATAATATCTGCTTAAACTTCCATAAAAATAAGGAATAAAACTCTCAAATGGCAGTATGCAATAATTAAATAACATTTTGAAATTAGTGATAGGTTCCATCAGGTAGGCCAAAAAAATTGAGATTTTTTGGGTGGGACCCAGTAAAAATATATATTTTCGCTTACAGAGATAAGAATAATATAGCAAAAAGGGTGGGTAGCTCCGCGAAAACAGAAAATGACAGGTTAATAATGCCTCTGTCGACTTTCACATTTGGTTTTGATGCTATATTCTATAACATATAAAAACGCGTTCAACTATGCATCATTAATCGCACTATGTTCTTACCACAGTCCCCGAAATACAATTATTACTTTTTCCAACATCTTCATTTCCGAAGTTGGCCTATTCAATTTCTTAGTGTATATGATTTTTTTTATTGTTTATTTATTAACCTATCATCCCAACATTTTCATTTGTCATTAGATAAAAATGTTGTCATTTACCTACTTTAAATTACACATTAATTTAATTTCTAGTTTAATAATATTATAGAGGAATTTTACCACTGTATAAAATATCAATTTATAACAATAATAAGTTACCAGTTTTTTCATAATAGCATAGGAAAAAGATAAAATTATAAAAATTATGAATTACCTGCACTTAAATCCTTTAAAATAACATCAGATATTTCGAACAACTTAAGAGGAAGTGGCATTTTTTTATTGGCTGCCACTGTCTTCAGCAATCCAGAAATGAGGGTAGTTCTTCCTACTTGGAACTCTAAGGTCTTGGGATTTGATATATGAACTGCAGATACTTCTTCAATTAATAAACCTAGCTTGGATGCAATGTCATCTCGAGAACACTGGAATAATAAAAAAAATTAAGCATATGAGCGTTATTACCAAACTCATCAATATATAAATACTGAAACATATGTAGGTAAACAAACTATTTGTATGTACTTAAATGTAATAATACTGTTACTAGTAAAGACTTATAGAATAACCATCAATGTAGGAAACCAAGATAACTATTGCATTAAGTCATCAGTCAAATATTTATATACAGCTATTTAAATATTTATATTTACAGCAGTGTTATCGCACTTTTGTTACCATATATCAGAGTATGTGACCGATATGTGGAGTTTATCAGATCATGAAGTTAGCTGTAGGCTTTATTTATAACTTTTAAATTTTCTAAGTAGTTTCAATTTAGTGATCGGATCCATTTACTAAATTTTGTATTTCATGTTCCTTCCTGAGAATCAATAATTTATTAATTATTAATTAATAACAATCCTGTGGTTCCAAAAAGAATGAGTGGTTTGTTTTTTTTTGTCCATGTAGTCTGAGCCTTGAGGTTTCTGTTTTTTACCATTTCGGTACGGAACTTTAGAAAAATTACCAGAATAAATGTTGGTGTGGTGGTCTCAAGATATAGGCGTTCGATCGGCCCTCAGAATGGAATCCTTATAGTTAGGTACCTTTCTGAACTATATTACAATAATGTCTCTCCTAAATGTTTTATTAGCTGAATTGGAACCAAAATTAAAACTGGTAGAGTTTAATAAGATATATAGTTTTCTATTTAAAATTGTTAAGGAAAATGGATAAAATACCAATGAAAAGGTTAGTGCTTCCGTGAAGCCAGCCTGTGCCACTTGCTCACGAAGTTGTTCAGTCAGCTTGTTCAAAGGCTGCTGGCGGCCGATGGTCACTGTGTTCAGAGCTCTTCGAGGTATATTATTATAGCTGAAATACACATTAAAAAAAATACATCAAACAGTGGAGGGCGATGATCGTAATTATGTGTGGTTAGTTTATTTCAAAGAAAAACAATCTATACAACATCATTCTGCATAGATTTACAATAAAATATTACAGGTCAGATGTCACATGACTAGGCAGTGTGGAATGCTTTGATAACACTTTATATCGCGTAATAGTCAACCATATCTGTAGCATTATAGCATTTAATGGAATTATTATTTTCATTTTACTACTCATCTTTCAATCTGATGTTACTCTTATAGGCGGTTCCTAAAATATCTCTCAAATCTCAACAAAGAAAGTCTTGCAATTATACTTATCAAC
This sequence comes from Neomicropteryx cornuta, assembly GCA_020383195.1. Lineage (NCBI taxonomy): Eukaryota > Metazoa > Arthropoda > Insecta > Lepidoptera > Micropterigidae > Neomicropteryx > Neomicropteryx cornuta. The sequence continues at coordinate 1,811,943 of JAHKQU010000017.1, forward strand.
CAAAAAATTGACAGGTCCTATCGGCCTATATTATAGTCCTATCGGTCAGTATAGGCTGGTCCTAGTATAGCCAAAGACGATCCTTTTTTAAGACAGTTTCAGGCGTACATTTATTTAGTAGTAGTAGTAGTAGTTCGCGTGTGTGCGTGTCTTCTTCGCCCTTAGAAACAGCACCACTTTTGTTTGCACCGTCCCTCTTCCCTTTTAGGGGAAACCGAGGTCTATGGTTCTGGTCCTTCGCCCGCTGGTAATCGCCAGCAGTCAATAGTATTAAGTTTTAGAATAAGTAATATTATTGTAAATAGTTATAAGAAATGTAATTAGTAAAACTTAATAAACAATGGCTATACCTTGTTCGGGCAGAAATAAAGATTTTTATCTTTTTAACTGCCCGCAGCAGCGGCTAGTCTAAAGTTTATTTGGTAGTAGGCTCAGTGTAACAGAGCATTATATTTTATTTAAGGTATTGGACCTATCTAGGTTCTAGGTCACATGATCCAATTTTTTTTTAATACCAAACTACACTCCACCTATTTTTTGACATTTGTTGACATTTTTTGCCTGTCACTTGAGCCTCTTTCTATAGATAAGTGTTAATGAATATTTTTCATATGGATACCCATAATTTCCAATAGGTGTGAGTTGCATGCATCGTTATTATCGTTAAAAAGTTATTTCAGGATTAATTTTGAAAGTAATACCTCCGTTACATCCCTGATAAAAGGTATTACTCCTCCTCCTTTACTTGACCTCTAAAAATAAATAAATATTAATATAATTTTGACAAGTCTGTCAAATCAAGTTAAGCTGGCAGTGACCATCGTTCTTTTATCTATAGATTGTGATTGTGTACAATTTTTTTTTTAAAATATATACATTTACCCGAAAGAAATGGCAATGTCTTCATATATATCACATGGGTGTATAACATCATGCCTGGTGGGGGGAACTTGAACTGCTAGTCTTCCATCCTTCTGATGCTTCGACTTGAGGCACATACGATTTAGCAATGAAGCCAGTTTCTCTGCACTCTCGCTATGTAATAACATTTAAGGGAAAAAAACATTAAAGAAATTCATGACATAAAAAAATAAGATTTAAAACAATACACAAACAAAAATATACTTCAAATCATTATATATTATCATCCATATATTAATATGTGAAGGTGAAAACTTTGTACCCTTTTTGAGCATATTGCGGTCACGGTCGAGTGTGAAATTTGGCATTGTAAAATTTAAATGGAGAAAAAGTGCAGAAAGCTAAAATTATCTATAATACAATACAACACACAATACAATAACACAATTAAAAAATACAAAAAAATTGTACATAATACAATTAAAAATAAAACGTTTATACTACTGACAGTTGAATGACAAAATGAGTTTCGACCTGTGAATTTTGTGCGATTTCAAATGTTCCTTTTTCAATAGTCTGTCAATGTCATCTTATACTTCTATGAATGTTTTTTTATATGAAAAAATTAAAACTGACAATTATTTGTATCAAAAAATAAATACAAAGACAAGCTGTAAGTTTTTTTTTTGTTACTAATATTACTGATATTAGATTTTAAATTTTATAGATATCTCAGGGAATTAAGGTACACAACACACATTAATGACGTATTTGTACACGCTTTTTGCTGACGTAATGGAACAAAATTTAAATAATATTTATACAATGATTAGGGGTGTACTCACTGTATTATAGTGGTATAAAAACTTCAATAATGCTTATGACACTTAAAAGTTACGTCGAATTACGTATGAATTACGGTCGAATTGCAACCACTGAGCGACCACTAATTTTTATTAACGTGCAAATGTATTAGTTTCCTGCCATACCTAATTCCAATGTATTTGTTTGCTTTGTCCGGGTCAATAACTTCAGTTCTGTAATTGAGGTGGGGGTATAACTCATAGCTTCCATCAGCTGAATAAACTTTACATTGCTCTACTGTAAATGACTTTGAGCAGTATTGAGAGAACATGCACACCAAAGTATCCAACACCACTATCGCCTGAAAAGCAAAACTTTTCAGTTAATTTTTTTACAGACATTGTAATATAAGCTCGAAAATTGTTCTCCTGATTACTCATAATAGTACATAAAGCTAATCCAAGTTTGAGACCCAATACCCAAAACAGGAAGAATGTTTTTCTGAATTTTTTGTCACTTAACTTCGACAGGCAGCTGTGGCAGTAAGAATTTTATCACTTTTGCAGCAAAATTTCAGTACTACACCCGCAAGTCGCATTTTATCTATTGCACTCACACGTAGAGATAGAAAGGAGCAACATGCGAGACAGACTACTGCATCTCGCTGTCTGTATCAGACCCGTCCTGGTAAATATTTGTTTCTTAATGGACTCTCCATTTAAGTCAGGTAGCACGTGGCATTGATCACAATATCAACAGCTATGTTGGTGTTCTTAAAATGGGCTATGACTGTGTTTTAATAACAGCGCTTTTTTGAATGACTCCGACTTATAGTGCAGAAAGCGGAATATTAATATGAAAATAATTATTAGCCAACAATTTCGTCAAATATATATTTCCATGTTTTTTTTCTAAAATGGATTAATAAAGGAAATTTACCTTTGTGAGGTCGGTAGCAGTGCATTCAATGAACACATTTCTAGTGTTAAGAGTAATTTTAGAACGGTCGCCATTAATGATGGGCGGCATTGAGAGCACCACTCCATTCCTGTCTTTAATGACGGGGTACACGGGACTGTCCTTTATGATATTCAAGTATTGCTTCAGTTGAGTGTGGTCCTACGAGTACATAAAACATTTCAAATATATTCAATAATTTATAGATGTCCTAGAAGCGGTTGTATTGTGTTGTGACATTTTATATCACTTACATTTTGATAAAAACGATAGAATACGAATTTACATTTACAATCTTTCACAAAAATATTCTATGCCATTGATTTTATATGAAAAGTCAAAAAATGGGTTGTTTTATGGGACTCTTTACACAATCGGCCTAATCATGGACAACCTGCCGTGGGCAAATTAAAAGTTATTATTCAACGCAAACTAGTGTGCATCTTGCCAAGATAATAAACAATATGTTAATATTTTTAAAAATTAATTGCGTTCAATAAAAGATTGAAGTAAAATTAAAAATTCATTCAGTCTGCTCGAGGCGTAGTTATAATATAAGTTATAATTATAATTTTTTTAGTTACTATTATTGTCACTAGTTTTTAATTTAATTCGCAATTAAATGTTACCTGAAATTTTTCCCAATACGTATCCATCAGCATTTGTATTAGGGATGTTAGGGTTTAATACACTCGAGTTTAGGCGGCCGTTGGTCTAATTTTTTTAAGTTATTCGCGGATTCATCGAGAATTCTATAATACTCTGAGAGATTGGTTTCTTTGTTCCGGACCGTTTGACCAGACGTGGAAGCGCACGCTATTAAGGCGATTAGCTTGTCGTACCGATATATATAAGTTTAGTCCAATTGGGAGAGCAGTCGAATGACTAAATTCCATTTCCACCGAAATTGATATATTTGTCTGTTCGCCCAATAGGATTAAAAATCTGCTTTCTATTACACCTTTGTGAAATCAATTATTTGTTATTATTCACCTGGGAGGGTTTTTTTATCATTTTAACTTTGTACATTTTTTTAAATGTGTACATAGAGAAACCTGTTAAATAAATAAATAAATTACAATAATTTTTCCTCTAACTTTGAAAATATATATAGTAAATACTGTACCTTTATCAAAACGATTTTTAGAAATCGCTAGATACTGCTTTAACATTTTCTGATAACAGCTATGAATAAAATTCACCATTTTCAGAATATTCTTTTGTTCTTTTTACTTTTCTTAACTTACCGAGTACAGGTTCATAAGCTGAGGGGCTGACATTTCTTGATCTTGATTGAGAGCTTTGAATTTGATTTCATGCGGTGGCAAAGCGTCATAGATGAAAGGCCCCTGAACAGTATCCAAGTCGTGAGTGCCAATTGCAACGAGAGTTCGTTTGCGACAAATGTTTTGATGTAATTTGTCCTGGAAATCAAATCATGACAGTAAAACAATCTGTGGTAACTTGAAAATCAGAAAAATTTACTCCAAGACTGCACACAATCAATATATAGACAAAAATATTACTAGTAATTTATAGTTATATACTAGTAATTTATAGTAATTTACTTAATATTTTAAATGCATTTTTTGTTGTTGGGTGAAGTGAGGCTTGGGTGACAGAGATAATATTTATTTGAGTTGAAACTGTAATATTATGTGTAAATGTTGTATTCCCATGGGACGGTTAATTACTAAACTACTAAAACACTATGCAGGAATTCAATGGGAAATTATTTTCTACAGTGTTACCAATTTCCTGAAACCAGATTTTTTCACTCGAAACGGAGCTAAAAACTGGTCTCGGGTTCGAATTCGCACATGGTCATACCATTTTAAACACTTCATACCACTACCTCCCTTAACTCTAGCACAGGCACATTTAGCCTAGTTGAGTAGGGCCTAAAATAATTATATATGACCTAGGTTATAAAAATTATTAAGTCCATTAAAAAAAATATTGTAGCATAAACCGTATTTCTCCTTAGAAAAAAAAGTGTAAAAGTGTGGGGTCTCACTTTCGACACCTACATCTCGAAAATCGGCAATTTACAAAAGAGGCTTCTAAAACAAATTGTACCAACGGAAATTAGAGCCGAAAGTAGAGAAAACGAGCCTCAATTATTTAGATTTGTCAATGTTCTGCCAGTGAAGCAAATGAACGCACACCGAATCCTGATTGACCACTTCTCAGACGCCTCATATAAGGATCCCGTAGTTCATGCTTACACCACAAGGCAAGCACAAAGACACACATTGAATGTTCCTCGTATTAATAATTACTACGGATCACGTACTTTACGTTACTTAATCCCTAAACTTTTTAATGAGCTAGAAAATGACATTAAAACATTTAAAACATTTAAAAACGTGAAGTCAATAAAAAACCACATCAAAATTACACTCATGTCAAAATTATAAATTATAACTTTATTATTATTATTATTATTTTTTTTTTTTGTTTTTTTGTTTAATTATTACTTATGCTGTAACGCTGTTGTTTATGTTGTTGTCTTATTATGTATGTTTATTATATTGAGTGACTACTCAACGTCTCTAGTATACACTTACATTACATTATATTGTATAAAGGAAGGATTACTTGGGATTGGTGTCAGCGCGCAGTGTTTTAGTTTTAATTTTATTTTAAATTTAATTAAGGTGTTGTGTAATTATATTGTTGAATTGTAAGCTAAGATACCCACGGAAAAGGCACCAGCCTTCGTGGGGTTGTACATGGTGCATTACTGTAATAAAAAAAAAAAAAAAAAAAAGTGTACCTAAAACTATGATTATAGGTGAGCACTATAAAAAAAAATCATCATATTTAGAAATAATTTACCTGTAAATCAATAAAACTGTTGTAGGACTCTTGAGTAAAAGTGATTTCTCGTAGAACAGCGGCAACAGCAAAAGGCCTAATTTGGGCTGTTGCAGGGGTGAGATGTAGTGAAGTTACATCGAGAGATTTTTGTAGATCAAAATGAGGCGGTGGTATTCTGAAATATAATTGAATTTACGTTATAGAGTGGTGTGAGTAAAATACAAACATTTTTTATGTGGTGTAACAACTAACAACCTACACTACCTGGTGGTCAAGGTGGTATCAAGCATGACTGTCATTAAACAATGAACTCAGATTTTGTAGAGTCCGATGGTCCATGAATGTCCATCCCGATAAAATATCTAGCTAATTGATTCTGCGATTTTAAACATGATTTATAAAAATGACATAAATATTCATCATAATTTTTCCGAGAAAAAAAATGTAAACTTTACGTTATAACATTCAATTAAATTAAATTATTACAGCTGATAATCCGCTTCTAGTCATTGACCGCTCTCGGTTAAGGCCCTTGGATGAGCACAAGCGAGCGAACGAAGAAGCAATTTACATCAGCGCTTTTATAAATTTGGGGGTGAATTATTTTCACGTTTTTTAAAGAATTTCTTACTAGTAATAGGGAACATAAACACGCTCTTAACACCTGTATAAGAAGCTAGTGAATGAGTTTGGCTCACAGAATAGACCAAAATAGATAAAAAATAGATCTAGGCATAAATCAAACTCTTATTGTCAGGGAGTAATATACATAGGAAAAAGTTCCTACACTCTGTTTATATCTGTAAAAACAGATATAAAGCTTATTTAACATAATGAGTGTTAAATTAATAACTACTTACAATAAAGTAATGTGTATCAATAGGTGTATTCAAAATTACTATTTTAAAACATTTTTAAAATGGTGGCATATTAAATATCTGTGCATATTAACTGGATTGATAACAGGCCACTGCAGAATAAACAGACACCTTACTATTTATTATTTTTTAAATAAATATTGAAATATCAATATTTTCAAGTATTAAAAAAAGTACAATTTAAAAACAATTAAAGTCTCTTACAAACTTCTCCGTTTGTATTCAAAAATGCAAATTTTTTAACCTAACCTAACCTAACGTCAAGACAATATTCCGTAAATAACACAAGAACAAATTACTAACTAACCTTACCTAATCTCAATGTTCCTCAAATAATATTCGTACAAAAACAAACATTATTATAGAGAAACTATTTACTTTCTAGGTTATTATCTTTATAACTACATTTACACTTTAAATTGAAGGAAAATTACGGGAAAGCGCAGCTATTAAAGAGTCAAGACTGGCACCAAGTGACAACGCAAGTTAACGAAAACGGGAGAAGCGGCTACAATGCATAAGCGTGCAAATATAGGGCAAAACTCGAAAAGCGCTGGTGAGATCAAGCTACGTTTTATATTTTAAGTTAGTGAATGACGAACATAATTACATTGAAATTGCTGCAATCAGTGCTAGAACTTTGCCTTGAAACTGGAGGTTCATAGCATTTCATCATTGCCATCATGCCTGACTTTGCCTGTAATCATTTTTAAAACCTACAAAAAAATATTTATAAATATACACTTACTTTTCTTGAAATACTAATAATCCAGTTACTAGGCCTTCTAAACATAGTAAATCATATCGATTTGCAGGAATATCTATACGATAAATTATTTCTTCAGACAAGCCTTCGGCGACATTACCTCCTTGCTCTTTGGTTAGCATTTGCTTTTCTGTTGTCTAAAAATAGTTTACGTAAAAATAAATAGAATTACGTTAAAACTTAAGCCATCGGAACGCCGTTTAATGTGTTAAAAATAATATATTAAAAAATTCATTACCACTTCATCCAGTTCTAATCCAAAATCAAAGCAAACATTTTGGAACTCATCATCACCTGTAAAGACATTTACGAAAACAATAAAATTGTTATATATGTATATATATATATATTTAAAAAGGATCAAAATCATCATCAGGATCATCATGATTTAAAGGATACATTTTATAGTGGGGTTTAAATTATAAGTCTTACTATATTCGCATCCCAGAGCTTTGAATAATAGATCACGTTTTACGCTTATTGTTGGCATATTATGTATTTCAACTTTACAAGGACAAGAGGAATAAGATCTATTTGTTATTAATATATTAAACGGTTTTAACAGACTAACTAATCTAACCACTCTTCAGTTATCGATAATGACTGAGACTAGATTCCTCGAGTTAAGATAAAATGAGGTTATGTGGATTTTTGACATTACGACTGGTAGTATATGTCCGAATGACGTTTACAAAATACCTAAAGGTGAGTTTACAGAATGCATTTTTTTGTGTAGAAAGAATTTTTCTGTTGAATATATCATATATTTGAATTTTAATATTAGTACACACGGTAAAATATCGATCGAGTAATCACAATCGATCGAGTAATCGTAATCGATATCTTATTACACTTTTCCTCTAGGTATTCTGAATGTATAATATTCACAAATTCACAAATTGTTAAGTCAGGTACGATGCATTCATCATACCTTTTTTTTCTTTTTTCATTCACCATCAAAACTCTATCTTTATTATTTGACGAGGCAGTCTATAAAACACTATGCAAAAATTCAACTTTTTATTAATTAATAAAAAGTTGCATTTTTACCCCACGCACTCCTTACTTATTCGATCCTCTGTGTCTGTGTACCTCCTATTTGCACTTGCTTTGTTCGGTCAGCAAGGAAGGCCAGTATCCATCGAAGTAGGTTTCCTCTGATGCCAAGATGTTCAGTTTTTGCTAAAAGTCTACGAATGGGCACTCTATCGAAGACCTTCTCAAAATCGAGGTATATTATATAGATATATTTATGCTTATCAAATTCACTATTCCAGTTGTCATGGTTGATCAAGAGGTTCCATATAGTAGATCGAACCCATGGTGGACCATGAATTTCTGCAACAATCATTTTATCTATTATCGTACAGACTACACTAGTCAAGCTAATGGGACGGTAATTAATTGGATCTAATTTGTAGCTCTTTTTATAAACAGGTGTAACAATAGCCTTCTTCCATATTTTTGGTAAAACACTATTAGAGAAGAAGAGATGCATGATATGCGACAACGGAAGACTCAAAGCTGACGCACAATTTTTTAAAATTATTCCTGGAATATTTTCTGGTACGGCGGCTCTGTCTTCTAATATAGCATGAGAAAAACTAATATCACAAATACAATTTATGAATCGTAGATTTGCATCAATTTTTGGGATAGGGCTGCGTGCTTCAGCAACAAAAGCTTTTCCAAAATGCGTTGCAAAAGCATTTGCAATGTCAATTTCGGTGTTTAACAGCGTTCCAAATGGGTCTCTTATTGTGGATAGCACACTCACTTTCGATAATATAATAAATATGATAACTCACTGCCAGGCCAGGTTGACGTTTTCATACCCTTTGATATATTTCGACTTAAATTTGCAAGTATGTAGTAACTCAATACTCAAGTTCAGGTGTGGTTTGTCTGTTTTCATACCTCTTTTAAAAAGTTTTCCAGCGACAATGTTGTTTTTTACACTTCCATAAGAGCTTTCCTTGATACACATAATAAAACAGGAGTTTGATATTAAAAGTTGCAAATAACGTATAAAGACTAAGCATTTCTATTCTAGTAAGCGCACTAGAATAATAGAATGTTACAACATACTATATAGAGATATTTAGAAATACTTTTAGACGTTTATAATTTTATAATAACAATATTATTAAATTTATATGTTATCTTTGAGTATTATTTGTAAAATTTTATAAACTAGGTAAAGAAATATTGGCAAATATTAATAAAAAGATTAACCCAAAACAGTTCATGTAAATAACAAGTCTTAAAACAAAAAGATTCGTAAAATTTTCATTCAAATTTTCAAACATTACTTTATTAAATAACTACGTCCTAGTTATTTAATAAGGTCATAGAAAGTTATTATTACAGTATTAAATTTATTTGTACTGTTTTATTACTGTTTTTATTATTTTTAGTGTATTAATTTGATTTTTATCATGAAATGATTATAAGATGAATGATGTGGTATGTTTATAAGCCTGCCCACCTATTCAATTCCTACACAGGTTACCTATGTTCTAGAGTCTGCACGCCACTGGCACTTTTAAAAATAGGTATCCATCTGATAAGCTGTTTGTTTAATTTCAAGTTTAAAAGACATGACGAGCGTTTATAACAACTGCAACCTTTTACTACATAAAATTAGAACTTTCTAGTGAGTTCGAATTTTAGTAGTGTAATGGCTTGTTTTTTGAGTTGAACAAAATTTGGAAATAGGTCTTAAGCATAATATCCCGGGAGTCGGTGAATATTTTTTGGAACTCATTTTCGCACTCGGCAACCACGTTTTAACTTAAAGTGCAGGCTGTCTGATTTCTGGAGATTGGAATATAGTACTCCCAGACCATTAATGTGAATGGAGCCTTACACACGTCTTTTCGTGTAAATTATTTTGTTATTGTTCAATAATTCTAAAATATGTCAATATTTTTTTGATGTACAAAATGGTATGTCATCATATATCATATAGAAAATATTGGGAGACTAAAAAAAATAACTACGTTTTTGTTGGACAAAAATATGTAATCCGCCATTTTGATAATTTGTGGTCTCCAGTAGTTTCCACCAATCAGAATCAAAATACTAGTCACGTGACCGTGCGTTCTTTCGTTCACTCAGTTTCGTTCCTAGAACCGCTGGCCGAATGCCTTGTCATCAGTGATTTTTTGGATTTAAAATATATCGTCAATTCGGATTTCATCGTACGTATTGTGCAGTTATCTTCTGATGTGTTTCTGTCTTTTTAACATTTAGTTTATAGTAGTTTTCACGTTCAAGTTATCACATTTTGTCTCTAAGCTCGTTTTATCGGACGCCATTTTCTTACGATTATAATTATGTATCTTCGTATATTCGTTACCACGTTCTTTGTCTGTTTTTGTTAATCATTTTAAGTTTTGTGTTTTATTCCGTTTTATAAGTAATGTTGGAAAAACCAAGGAGTTGACAACGAGCGTTTGAACTATTTCAGTGGCGGATTGAATAGAAAGCCTGCCAGAAAGGAGAATGAGGTGGGTCATCAATTCATCATTGTTCGATGTGCTTAAACATTGTCTGATTAACTTTTTGCCCTCTTCACTTCATTAGGATCAATCGAATAATCGAACATTGGGCTGCCCGTCGTCATTGCGATTTTTACATTAATTGAAATAATATGCGTCTCTGGCGTTACGTCGTAAACCAGTAGGTAGATTGAAGGAAACAAGTGCTTTTGTGTATGTATGGGTTTGTAGATAAGTAATCAGCACGATTGGTGCCTCGAATAGTCTTGATTAGGTACAGCAAGATGCGCGTGTTAGATTTATTATGGGATTTCAATTACCTCACTAAGTTTGGTATTAACATAAGTTATTTATTTATGCAATTAAAAGTACCTTCACCCAAAATTGAAACTAAATGCATTTTTTTAAAATTTTGTATTTGTACTTACTAGGTTTTATTATAGACTCGAGTGTCACTCGTGTCCCTAATTTGATAATAAACACTTATAAATTCCTTATATATATATAACATTCCTAAATAATAAAGTTATTTTAGTTTAGAACTGGGACTTGCCAAGTTTACCTCAAGTGCCTTTCAATAATGCAACGACAGCTGCGCTCTTGAGCTATTTCAAAAGCAAGCGACTTGACAGTTAAACATTACATTTACGTTTTGGATTGGGTCAAGAGTGATAGACCAGTAGGTTTCTATATCGTATCTTTGAAGGCAAGATACTTTGTACCCTGGGTTCACTACAGCTTAAACTGCTTTTGAGTGCAATATATTCTGAGTAAAATGCATTGGTGCTGGAGAGCGAAGAGGGAGGGTAAACGGAATCCCCATTTACGCTTTTTATTTTTCACTTACCTATAGATACATTTTTAAAGTAAAAATTGATTAACTGGCAGATATTGCATTCTAGGAAATAAGGTATGCCATGTACTATTTCTAAATATGAGTAGTAATATGATATTTATAAATAGATTGTACACTTTTAAAATCGAGGTGAACTTCCGCATTGGAAAAAGCGGCATTACCGTTTAGTTTGTGCTTGTGCCTTGATTAAAGCGGATTCTATTGTTATTTCGGCATAATCATAACAGAGTTTAAAAATCGATCAAAGCGTTAATTTTAAATTGGAAAAAAATACTGAAAGTTTGTTAACTGCGGTAGATGATGTCACATCTGTGTGCACATTTTTTATTGGCAGAAGAGGTTTACTTATTGTAGAAAGGTGGAAGACATTGAACATCTCCGCCAATGAAATGAGTCTTCCGAGTTTGTCGAATATCAAAGATCAAACTATTAAACACTTGGAGGATGAATGGGGGAAAAATATGTGGATTTATGGGAAAAAACAATCTGTAAAATATTTTTTTTTTGCAAGCGGTAACAAGTACTTTTTGGTGCTTGACCCTCTATTTACCAGATTTAGAGCTTAGTAAATTGGAATTTTATCTTTTCTTAAATGTTAACAAGGATTTGACAGAAATGTGGTTACTGTACCAACATAAAATTAACAATAAAGCCTCCTACACCATCAGTTTTTATGGGTCAGCACTAAAGAACTGGGAGTTAAGGTTTGGCGTTAAGGTGGCAATCCTTTCCTTATTTCATCTAATTAGACGGTTACATAATGTTTGACAATATTTTACACTAAAGAGGACAGATGAGAGTTAAAAATGCATTTTTATAAAACTCAGCGCTGGGTTTAAACTGGCATCCTGCGCTCTCAAGTACAGGATCTCTTTAATACCTTTATTAATGTTTTGGTATTCTATGCTTTATCAAAAAATTAAAAAATTGTTCAAAATTTTTCAATATTGTCAAAGATTGTGTCATTTATCTTTTCAGGTGATTTGCCGCTATTAAAAAACAATCATCAAATATAAGTCAAATAACTACACCTCAATTATACAACTATATTATATATCTATAGATACTTAACGGAGATCGTCACTGTGCTGTACTGTTTTTTAAAATAATTTTAATTACATATTTATTTTGTTTGTTTTAATTGTCGCTTTATAAGTTATTATTCTACTGATTTATTTTTCTTTTCACTAAAATTATATATAGTTTTTAAAATATAAAAGAAAAACTAAAGAGTGTCAGTAAAAAAAAAATCATAATGTTCAAAAAAAAAATTTGCGTAAAGTAATAAACGGAGTATTTCTCTTATTTATGTTGATAAATGATGATATTTCTAAATAAAATCGGTTAGAAAGATGTTTTAATATATATTTAAAAATTTACATAAAAAAAAAATGTTTGTGTCTCAATAGTACCCATAAACAAAGCGACAACCGTTCCGAAATGCCAAATTTATGACATCAACACTTTAGAGTATATAATATACATTTCAGAATCCACATGTTAGTCGTAATAAAATTTCATACTAAATACTATATTCAATGGTTTTTAAATATAAATCTAATAAAAGATACAAATTATTTAAATGTTCTTACTTACCTTTATGAAAACATGGCGGTTGGCTCAGCGGAGGTTAGGCACAAACAATATATTTAATTTTTCACTGCTTTGACACTTTTATATACAAAAATACTTAAAACATTATATTTATGTAATATTATGAAGAATAGCTTCTAATCACTTATAAACGCTAAAAAACATTCATAAACACAGACCGAAACGAAACACGACACCCCCCGCAAATGGCCATTTTCGTATAGTGGACTAAAGGAAATGTTTGAGAATTATTTTGATATTTAAAAGCAGAGACAAACGTTTTTGTTCCTAAAATCAGGTGTAACATTTAGCGGAGATTATTATATAATTGGAAATGAAAAGATCGATGCTACCGACATTTAAGAAACAAAAAAAGCAAATGGGTGGAACTTAGGCCACTGTTTAGCGACCTGGGCAATCTACGGATGTTTTTTTCAGGCTGCGATTTAGGGACTACTATACGGAATACTATGGACGCAAAGATACCCATATAAAATTATACAAACATTCAGTAAAAAGAATGATAAGTTTCAATCTTTTTACAGCAATAATCAGAATATTTTTTTTTTAAATATATTTATAATAAATTGCACCTTATATAATCCCCCCCCCCCCCCCACAAAGGCCTTTTCTGATACCAACATCATAATTTTATCTTCTATACATTCATGTTTAACCCTTAAATGCATGATTTTTTATTTCGGCCTGAAAAAAATGTTTTCTGGTAGGTATTTAGGTACATATAACATAAAAAATAATGAAAAAAATCTGGCATAAAAAAAATGGTATTTATTATGAAAAAATATGTATGTAGACAATTGGCAACACTATGCGTTAAGTACTAAATTTATGCTTACATATTTGTAGGGGCCTATAAATCAACTTAATCTAAAAATAAATACTATACAGACTATTTTGAGTGAAATACAGCAAAACAGTTTCGATTTTTAGTGTGACACAATGCCACCTTACATTTAGTACACTCAGTCCGCGAAAAACCTTTACAACCGGGAAGTTTGCATCTATTTTTAGAAGTGCATCTTTCTTCATTGTGGCCTAAGCCATCAGTCCGCACGTCTCTTGGAGGAACAGGCTTCATTGGACCCCGATGTCTTTTTGCTTCTATCTCCCGATATATATTACTGCTTGAAGGCCTTCCTCTTGTGGGTTCAGTATTTTTTTTATAATTGCACAATGTCTCCGCAAGATCTGATCTATAATCACCTAGTGTCATGTTTGGGTGGTGTTTTTTATTAAGTACCCATGAATTTATTACCGCCATGTCGATCATGTGATAAAATAATCGAATGTACCATTTTCGACTTTTGATTCGAATTTTGTAGCGGCCCAAATAACTGTCCATCAAATCTACTCCACCCATGTGGGCATTGTATCTTTTACAATTTTTGGACAGGCAACAGAAACTTTTTCCTTTTGTTTCTTATCAAATCTGCTGACAGTTTCAGCTGGTTCGGAACCAACATAAGTAGATACCAACGTAACAAGCTTATTATCCTTCCAACAAGTTACCGAGATATCTACACCTTCATAGTCTGCTACGAGTTCCTCATATGATCCCCTTGGAACAGAGTCCTTCATGAACTCTTTTACTACCGGCAACTTACAGGTTTTACCGAGGCGGAACTGAAAATTCATCCGGTAGATGGTCTTCTTCAATAGGTAAATCAGGATTTGCATTGTACTGATCTTCTTCTGCATCTTCTAAATCCTGTATCATATCTTGTACATTCGAGTAGTAATCTATGTCATTTTCGTCTCCTATAGACTCTTCATCTTCAGAAATGTCTCCATTTTCTAGAACTGATAAAATATTTTCAATATCTTGCTCTGTCAACCGCTTAGACATCCTAAAAAATGATAAAAATTAGCTAAAAGCCCAAATCCAAGAAAGTAATAAGCATGCAAATAATATGCAACAAACGCATAATGTAGACATTTGGCAACATACGTATATTATAATTATTTTTATACAGATTAATAAAATTTATAACTAAAATATGATCAAACCAATAACTTACCTAATAAGAGTTGAGAATATATTTTTTTTTTAAAAGAAATAGCACTCTTATATCAATGAATACAAAATTACGGAGACGCTTCTTATAACTCTATAAACTTAGTCGACCGCCAAATAGAAATGTCAAAAAAAAATAGATTTGCCGCCGAAACCTGCATAATTTCTTTTTCGACACTCAATATATTTATTATGTATGGTCGTCAAAGTGCGTTCGGAAACAAATACCACACGACTTCAATAAAATAACGTGAAACGTGGTATGTATACATTTGGCAACAAGATGCATTTAAGGGTTAAGAAGTTACTATCCCCGTCCTTTGGCCGTCTGTCGCAATTTTCAACTCGAAAAGTACAAATGCAAAAAGTTGATTTTTGTGAGTAGATTGATGCTCTTGAAACCATAAACAACCATAGCCGTTTAGATTACATCGAGGGCTGTCTGGATAATATAGATATAAAACATTGACAGTTTGACACAATGCTTAAATGTCATATTCGAATTTCAAAAATATGACAGCACGGCTGTTGGATCGTTTTATTTATTACTGGCCTGTTAATATGAATATAAAGTCATCTATGAGCGCAAATAGAAAAATGCACAAGAATGTTCAGTATCATATAATAATTAATATAAATTGAAATGTTAATGACGTAATGATAATATAAATTGAAGTACGTAGCCCAAGCCCAAATGACTAATAATAATAGCGGCAAAAAAGAATAATATTTTATATTAAGAGTAAGATGTTAAATTTATACCAGAATAGTGAATTTCACTACTAGCCACACCTTAAAATTTACAAAAAAATGAACTAAAATGGTGTTAACATTTATGGTAAATTACAAGAATGTCATGATACCATTGTCGCCTCTATAGCCATCCAAAACGCACATCAAATAGGTTAAAAGTGCCGCCGGCACAAGTGGAGTTTGGAAATGATGCAACCCATAGCAAGTTGGTACCACAGTCGCGTGTAATCTGGGGAAAGATGCCGTTAATGACACCTGTGCGACCTAGCTGTAAGATATCAGGTTCTGGTTGAAGAATTTACTACTACTAAACAATGTATAGGAGCAGTAGATATCATATGATAGCTACAGGTGTCATAGCCATTTTTTTTAATACAAGAGATACAACAAGAAAGCATCTCGAAAATAGTCCACTAATATAATAACAATTTTAACTCTGATTAAAATAATAACAAATTTTGAAAAACAATCAACTTCAAGAAAATTTATGTAATTATAACTATTTAATATTTATCTATTTTGGTATTTAATCAGGTCTATTAGCATATATTTTATTTTTTTCTTAATCAATTACTCTATGAAAGAGGTTATATACAACTAGCTTGGTTATACTACCAGAGCCGAGCTCTATTTATTTATTGTTTATTTGGAAAACCAACAGTATAACACACTAGCGTATTATATTTATATTTTCTTTATTTTTTTTAACATATTACTTTGAAACATTAATAGTTCAAACTGTCAGAGGCCAAAGGAAAGAAATATGATCTCTAAAGATACCATTATTTAGTTTTACTAATTTAATTTGTTTCTTAAATTTAGAGTTTTAATATTTATGGAGTCTATTGAAAGCAATAATATGCAAAAATGATTTATTAGTCAGCCTTTTAGTTTTGCCTCTTATGGTGCAAATATCATCAGGGACATGATACGTTAATAAATATTTGAGTTTAGTGGGCCTTTGGGTTCAATGAAAAACTGGAATCCTTGACATTTGTATTTACTTCAATGCGTGACTTAAAACACGGTCCTATTGAATTCAATAAAGTTCGATTTTGGCAATATTCTGCTGCTTTTGTTTATAGTTTTATTAAATTTAATAATCCTAATATTTGCATTTTTTTATTTTAGGTGGTGCGAATCCTGAAAGTGTAATGCCGGCTCATGCCACAACCAGCACTGTTGACGTGGTGCTTCCGCATTGCGTGACTGTTGGCATTCGATCCTGGTTGGATATTTGTTTGGTCCGGAACTCACTATCTTATGACAAGGTAAAACTACTACTTCCTTTTGTAGATAGCCCTTAAAATGATTGGTAAAAAATATATTTATTGCATTTTAAAGATTTTTTAATGCGTTAAAGGATTTAGTTAAAATACAATTTTTACATTACAATCAACTTGTTTTTTATGTAATATTTTTATTATATATATTAGGTTATTTAAAATTGCAGGTTAAAGGATTTTCCCAAATGCCCGTAGAGATTGTTTTCACTTTAAGATAGTCAAGACAGTAAGTCAAGTACTTTGAGCTTTTTATGTTAGTGCAAGCAAGTCTTATAGATCAAAATGTTCAATTTTTACTCTTCAAAGCTGATGTGTATAATTTCTTCATTAATGAACTAGATCACATAGGAAAGAATAAAACAAAGGAGTACATGTGTGGTGAGAAAATTTATGGATTGTGCTTAAAGTAAACAATTTACACAGTAGGTGCTATTTCAGTTGGTTCCGTAAGGCAAAATGCTAAAAAGAACCTACCTTTGTTGTCTTAGCAAACCGAGAAGGTACTGATTTCCGAATAGCCTCCGATTATAGATATTTTTACTTATAAATATAAATAAATAAAAAATATTAAGCGGATAAATACATACTATTGTTTAATATATTATAATATGAAGGTTCATATAAATTATGGTTTCTTTTATTAACATTCAGTTGTTTTTATTTTTTTTGTTTCTCAGCGCAATGGGTTTCCTGTAAAATCATATAACTATTATACATCGGTACATATTAGTATTTATTTTAGATTATTTATTATTTTAGTGAATCTTCAGCTTAACTTTTTGGTCCTGTTACCTTATTTTGTTTAATGAATTTGAATTTTGTTATAATAATGACAAATAGTTTTTGTAATATATGAATCCACCGATGAAATAATGAAATGGAGATAGAAGTTCACCTAAAACTAACGACACAAAGAGAAGAGAACGATAAAATAAACTTATTATTTTTTTTTGTTTATTCAACAAATTTACATTTATTTTCTTTTATGTACCAGCCAAGCCCAAGGATTATCTGCTGGAAACCAGCTGTGTAAAATACAGATATTAATAATTGTGAAATATGTTTAAAATATTTTGTTCTGTATTTTACACGTCCTTTACAATATAAATATACACATACATTGATATACATTTTTATCGCTTAGTAGTAAATTACAAGCAAAAAATAAGTATAATTATAATAACATTTTAAAACAATTAACACCCTAAGTTAAATTATCTACCAACAATTAAAGAGTGTTTTTGTGCGATTTCATAGCAAATATTTCTAACTTCATATTTAATTTTTTTAGATTTAATATTATTTTTAATTAAAGATCTTGCCAAATTATTAAAAAAGAATGGTATAATGCTCGTTTACCAAATTTTTAAATGCAGGTATAAACAACGTTTCGTTTTGTATTTGCCGTGTATGTTGAACGAGTGTTTTGAACGTGAGTCGAAGAAGTGGACCACCATCCTATATATAAACATCAAGTTTGCCAGGAGAATGTTACAGTATTTAAATAAACCGTGATCATCACTCATATATTTTAATTTAATTTTTTTATGAATAATTATTTTTATTATTCTAATCTGTATTTTTTTTATTTTTTCTAAAAATGTTTGAATCTACAAACGCAAAATATAATATTCGTAATTGTGCATATTTTAAAATTCCTTTTAAATGATAAAATTTATTATTAGTCGAAGTTTGTTGCATATATTATTTATATGTTTCATACAATTTAATCTATCAAATGTTAGTCTCAGATATTTTTCGGAGTCTATCTTCTGAATTCGCTCACAAAGACAATCCGGTTTGGTTTGTGCAGGCAGCTATCGCTGTGTAGTTTAATTAATATATCAGTGTTTTGAATAGTTGCGTGCGATGACCTGATGTGCATGACTTTTGTTTTATCAGCATTTATAATAAGGCTGTTATTGTGCCCATTCCTGTATCTTATTGAAGTCTTTTTGCAGCATCTCTGTCGCAGTTTGCAGATCACTATGTACCGCAATTAGTGACGTGTCATCTGCATAGGTGTAGATTTCACAAT
The DNA here is from genome assembly GCA_020383195.1 of Neomicropteryx cornuta. Taxonomy (NCBI): domain Eukaryota; kingdom Metazoa; phylum Arthropoda; class Insecta; order Lepidoptera; family Micropterigidae; genus Neomicropteryx; species Neomicropteryx cornuta. Next base: position 1,831,096 of record JAHKQU010000017.1, read on the forward strand.
AAGATACACATTTACTTATATTATTTGTGTATGTAATAAACATTATTGGGCCCCATATGCTGCCCTGGGATGTACCAGAATTCACATTTTCCCTTTTACTATATTTATTATTAATTTTGACTACCATCTGTCTTTTTTCTAGATAATTTGTTAATAAATTCGATATTTTTCCTCGAAAACCAACCTCCTCGAATGCTTTCGGAAAGTTTCTATGCACTAGCTAGAGTATCGAATGCACGAGAGAAGTCTATAAGTAATATTAATACATTTTTTTTATTATTTAATGCCATATTAATTACATCTGCGTAGTTTAAAAGTAGACTTGAGGTATTTTTTCCTTTCAGAAAGCCGAATTGATTTTTTGAAATCACTTTGTTGTTTTTAAAATAATTCTGAATCTTGGTTCCTACATATGACTACAATTTTACCTAATACCGATAGAATAGCTATCGGTCTGTAGTAAGCGCATTCATTGTGGTTTCCTTTTTTGTAAATTGGTTGAATAATTGACGTTTTCAATCCTTTTGGAAATTTACCACTTTCCAGACATAAGTTGGTGGCTAATAAGACTAGGTGGCATAAAATGATACTCAATATATATTTGCAATATGTATATATGATGGTTTTTTTATGCTTTAATTATTCTACTCAACTATGTATATGGCTAGCGACTAGCGAGCTGTCAGTAAAGGAGCAAAGGCATTGTCTCCATTTTCAAAATGCATTCATATTAAAAAACCCAAAAATATTTTTCTAAAACTTTTAGTACTAAACCTGGTAGCTTCGTATCTTAAGCTTCACTTGTAAATACATTATTTTCATGAAATAGGAAACAATAGTCGATATTGGAACAAGTCAAGGTAACCTAGTTAGGCACACTTGTATTTATTTTAGAAGTAAGAAGTACTTCTTATTTCCATTCAAACGCGCTTATTCTGTCAAAATTATGTGACTATATTCATAGACTAGTTAATGAGTCACTAATATAAGATTCCAACTCTACTGTCTATGTACGATCTAAAAAATAAACTCTTAATCCAGTTATAAATATTACCGCAGACCCTATATTATAAAAATTTCAGTTTTATGTGACTCAGTGTCGAAAGCTTTTGTGAAATCTAAAAATAGGACTTTTTATTGCTATTCCAGGGTTTGTATAATTTGTTTGTTAAAGTTAGGATTGCATCATTTGTACTATTAAAATGATGTATTAACTGGTTTTTCATTGCACCCAGAAGCGTTGATATTATGTTAAGTATATGGCCTATAGTTAGAAATTTGTTTACGGTCACTGTTTTTAAGGCCACTACACACATGAATGAAGAACGCCTTTGAACCATTTTGACCTATATCTAATTCGTCGCCTGTAAGATGAAAGGAAGGTGGAAACACTATGCTGGGCATGAAAAGCCATTATTATAATACAAACCGCAGCCTCTCATCTTGTATGAAATATTAATAGAATTTAGTTTATTTTTTGAAAAATAACATATGGTTTTTTAATAATAACGCAAAAACATATATTATCTGAAAATTTAAAAACTTTTAGCATAAATGATCATTTTCATATTTAAAAACTAAAACAAAAATCTTCAATTTTAGGCAAATTTTGTTATTTTATTTCTAAGTTGTTATACCATACCTATATCTCAAATCGCTTAGGTAAATTCCTCCTCCACTTTATTCTCATCATAAAACTACTCGTATAATTATTTTATATGGGATATTTTTGGTTTCCTAAACGGGTCGCTTAAAAAATGCTTTTTCAAAAACATGGAGGTTTTGTTTTATTTGAAATATTTCTTGTATACTATTTAAAGAAATTTTCTGAGGTAATTCCTTAGAATAAATTATCTTCAATGTTATTAAACTAGATTACTCGCATCTCTTCTTCCTTTGAAAAACTGTAAAATTCGCCCGCTCCGGTCCTGCCGGACGGTGAACTGCATGGCGATGTACGTTAGGTACATCAGGTCCGAACTGGGAGTTGAAAAATCGTGCTATTTCACGAGACGGAGACTCGCGACAAGCGCGTTCGAATGAGACAGAAACACTGTAAGCACGTAATTAGAGGCTCAATAATTCACTGCAATTATTAACCGCAATAACTTAAAAATATCATTTTTTCTACATCTATTGCTAAACATTAGAACTTAATGCCAAGCACCCAAATTGCCTTCAAACACACCGATTGTATTATTAGTATGAGAGGTCGGTATGATTTCGATAAGTATAAGACGGCTGCATAGTTAGGTTAGTATGTGTAGTTCAACCCGCATTCCGCTGTGGCGTCTGGCAGTTATGGGCGGACATGTTGTATCAATGTTATCACCATTTCATACGGCTCACTGCGTTGTTCAGTCGCGGAATCGACCACCAGAGGTGCTGACTTCCCGAGGAGATGAGATGAGCGGTTGGTTGGTTGGTGGCTTCGTTCCTCCCTGGTCCGGCCTGCCGAAAGCGGTTCCGCTCGCCACTTCACAAGGTCAACATTATTAGACATTAAAATTTGAAGATGAACAAACAATGGAATGCAGAATGATTAGCAGTGGCGTTCACAGAATTTGCACAATAGGCAAGCCAATCGCGGGGGGTGGTAGGAGTCCACCCTAACCGCCGGAGGTGTCATTTTGTTGTGGTATCTAGTTATTTTTGTTAAAAAATCTATGCAAACCCGTCTTTTCGGCTTCTATGGAAGTACCGCCTCTGTTATTAGAATCGCTAACTTTCTTATATGTATTAGGTACAGAGCGTCGCAGATCGACCTTATTTGACCCACCATCTCGATATTCTAATTTAAAATCACTATAAAAGTATGTCAGTTTTGGTCTTTTTGAGATATATTTCATTCTTGATTGGCCAGTAGGCCCTAGTCTGGGCTGCCAGTCGAGAATCGACTCGACGCTGGCGTCGTCAGAAGAAAGAGATTTGAACCTTCAAACCATAAAAGTAATATGTCAACACATAATTACGTGTCGTTGATTGCTTATTCGTACAAGTAAGTATCCTATAGGACCCACGCAAATAAGCATCATTTAGGATGCTGTCATCGCGTCCATCTTTGACGTGCGCTTACGTCACGCGATACGACTAACCTCGGTGCCTACGTCATGTTGTTATAATATTGTTTGTTTCGCTGTTGCTAAATAATTACACTTAATTTTATTTATAATAACACTGCCCATACATCTATTTATTATGTCACGCTTAAACACTTTAATGTTTCATTCTTATTAAATTACAAAGATTGACTTTACTAAACCCCATGCCCAAACATGCCATGCATTTTAAGTTTATTAATTGTGATTATTGTAGACTAGGTACTTATTTCTAAAATATTTTATTACTAGCGATCCTCCCCGGCTTCGCGCGGTTTGACATACATAATGCTAGTGTTGAGTAGGTGTGTACACGGAGTAATATTTTTGTGGAAAGAGTTTTTAAGATCTCAAAAAAAAATCAGTAGGCACAAGAAAATAACTATCTTAATTTAGGTATCAAAATATTTTATTAAATATAATTATATACTAAAAAGTTATTGGGATTACCTACATTTACTGAATTTATTTATTAGGACTAGTGGTCGAAATTCAACCGTAATTCATTAAAATTTTTAGTTTGAGCATTATTGAGGTTCTTATACCTGTATAATTATTGCATATATATTTTTTAATTTTGTTTTATGGCGTCGATTCGAGCTTGTACAAATAAGTCGTTAGCGTCTGTTAGCCCTAATTCCCTGCAATACCTATGAAATTTCAAATTTAATATTGGAAACGGTTGAAAAAAAAAACACGATTACAGCTCGTATTTGTATTTATATTTTGATACAATTTATTCACAGTTTTAATCTTTTCTGTAAAAATGAGACTTGACATTTATAGAAGTATATGATGGCATTAATAATAAAATTATTTATGCATGACGTTGACTGACTATTGACAAAGGAACATTTGAAATCGCACAAAGTTCACGGTTCGAAACTCAATGAACGCAGTATAAACGTTTTATTTTATTTAATATATTTTAGTTTTCTGCACTTCTCCTTCATATAAACTTTAACTATACCAAATCTCACACTCCTCCGTGCGCATAATATGCTTAAAAAGTGGTATTAAGTTTTCTCTTCGCGTATTACTGTATAGATTAAGATAACAGAAAGGTAAAGATTGTGTAGCCTAAAATGGTGTACTGAGGTTGTCTGAATATAGCATTGAAAAATACTGTGATTTAAAGATCGTTTCTGCGGGTAATAAATGCAGGAGGTCAGGCTAAATAAAAGGCCCCTCGCATTGCACCCTCATGCTAAATGGATTTGACCGCTTTGGATCTGGTGGCTGTGTTTATTCAGTTCAATGTTAATCAGCAGGTTCGTCTATTATAATACAAAAGACACGCAGGTGCATGAGACGGTCGGTCCTCACGATTCACGATTCACGATTGGTTAACATCTGGCTGTGAATAATCCAAAGTTCTTGGGGTGCATTAGAAGAAAATCTTCGAAAAATCCACATTTTTGGCGATGCACCACTCCTCAACCGCTAAGTATTTAGACGAGTGGTTTATTTTATTTTCTTATGGGAAAACACACAGTTATATTAATAACATTAAAACAATTAGAAATTAAACAGATAACAAAACCGATTACGCACTTATGTTATGCGATTGTGTTTATAGCATTATGGACATTGAAGACTTATCTTGTGCTTTTCTTGGAGGCTGATTTTTAGGTAGATTTCATTAGGAAAGCTACCTATTGCAATGGGTACCACCATGTCATAATTTCAGGATAATTTCGATATATCTTCGCGTTTCACATCCCGTAGAACCCAAAACCACCCTCAGTTTAAAAGTTTATATGACAACTTTTCTATCTATATGACTTCCTTGTGAACACAATAACTGCCGTTATTTTACACCAATCATTTTGCTATAACTTTCTTAGTATATAAGATATCGGATTTATTTGAATTTTATATTATTCCTTAGTTAAGAGGGATTCAGTATAAGCACTCTCGCTGCGCGTGGGTACGGCGCGTTGAGGTGCGAAAGCTGCCGCGCGGGGAATGGATCGCGCGGCAGCTCGCGCAATGTTTGATTCAAATTCGTACAATTGGTGTTTGCCTATCCCCTACTTTGATCCGGTGAAACCTCCGCCTCCGGCGTGCCGGAAGGGATTTTTAAGTTGACTTTTATTTTTCGCTTGGCGTTCGATAATGCAGCGTACAATTTACCCGAATAATAGTGCATATTGTAGACACAATAATAGTGTAATTTTATTCTTATTTTAGAAATAGTTAAAAGTCACTAAATTTAGACATAATATATTTCGACGAGGCCTTAAATCATCGCACACCCGCACTCCTCGGTTACTATCGATAACACTTTTACGGCTAAGGATTATTCAAAATTTCTCTTTATTAAATATACAATACAGAGGAGATAATTTACAATGTAATATGAGCAATATAATTATCCTCAATAAGGGTCGAGGGTAGCATGATTAAAAATTGCGTGTTACGATGCCTTGATTGAATAATATTTGGGTATAGGATGCGTCCGAAACAAGTCTAAATTACATTGTAATTAAGTAATTGTAATATTTGTGTATTGCGCCCTAAACTAATTGATCCTCGTCTGCGTGGCCTGACTGACACCTGATGATATCTGTAGTTTAGCTACGCAATTAGTAATATACACGTCACACGGTCAATGTCACACCATTTCTATTATTATCCACATAGCTGTACTTATCATATTTAAGTGGTATTTAAATTGTGGTTGCTTATTAAGTTAACAAACATATTTCGTCATATAATTGATAAGACAGCCCTTTTTCCTTCACGATTGGTCGCAAACAGCATTTGGATCACCAAAATACCGATAGTTGTTTCCGCGTTGGCCTTTCGATGATAATGATGAAAATCAGCTTAATACAGCTCGTCTATAGACACTCAGATTATTGTATTATAATATGTTTTTTGTTTAAATTAAAAATTACATTTAATTTAGTCATTTTATGGATTTGGTCTTAAATAAACCCAGAAAGCCGCGATTGATTGAAATCATTTAATGATACCGACCTTATTTTGCCTTGTAGAATCATTTCACACGAGGTCTAATAATAAATTTCCGTAAATAAAAATATACTATAATCCCTGTAACTATGCAATTAATACAATAATGTAATTTCTTTAATAGAATATTAGTAATGGAGTTAAGAAAACATCGTTTTTTTTACTAATTTTGAGGTTAACTCGCCTTGTATAAATAAAAGCGATAATATTTTACTTTTCACAAATAGTAATGGAGTTTTGAAGATAAGGTGGTATCTGTATTAAAACTAGATCAAACGTTTAGATTGTAATTTATGGTAGCGTCCAGCCGAATTGGAAATTGCTCACATTGGCAGTTAAAATGACGGGAAATTCTTTATTATTTTGCAATAATTGTAAGCAGGTGACACTTTGTTCGTAAATTATTTTCTTATTTTATTGTATCAAAACAACCAATATTATTTGATAGTTAAATTATTGTATAGTTTGCATTGATCAGTTCTACATTTTATAAAATATGCTTCGCCCCGGGTTGGCATCTAGGCCCTGCGCGCGGCTTTGAGGGCACCTTTGGCGCACGACAACTCTTACCAACGGCACTCAAACCTGTCTAAAAACCATCTTTAAACTATTAGGAACAAAAATAAAATAGTCAATTTGGCCGAGTACTATGACATCGGTCCGACATACATTCATTTATATATATATATATATAAATATGTTATTTATGAGAAAATATATTTATAAATGATTCTCAAAATGATTATAGCACAGAAAAATCAGGTTTTCCATGGAATGGTGGGTGGATTTTTGGATTCTTTTTTTTTTTTACTAATTTGGTTGCTCGATTGAATCATGACATACTCGTATTAAAACGTACTTTCCGCGGATTGATTGCATGAATGTTTTCCCAATATGTTATCATTACAGGCATACCTTTATTACTACAGAAACTTCAAAAATACCTAGATTTTTTGAAAAATGAAATAAGCATATAAGCCTGTGGATAACAGCTACTATTAAATTGTCGTTATCTGTGTTCCAAAACCCTGCGATTTCAAACATGATTTGTTTTGACGTCATATCAAAATTCATCATTTTTCGAGAAAAAAAAAATGTAAATTTTACATGATAATATTAAATCGTTCTTGTCAGAAGTTGGTCCCCTCTCGAAGCCGCGTCACGCTGCCGGGTCATTGCCGGCGGGGGTGAGTGCAAGGAGTAAAGAGAAGAGCGAAGTACAAAAAGGGAATTTACACGAGCGCTTTGGTAAAATTAATAAAATTGGGCATGAATTATTTTCGCATTTTTTTATACAATTTCTTACACGTAATACACGTCTTGGAACCTCCTGTATATAACGACCGCGGTCGACAGCAGAGCCAATTTAATGTGAAATAGTGGTCGCCCAGATTCGATCGTAATTCATTAAACTTTAAGTTTAAGCGTTATTGAAATTCTTATACCTCTGTTGTACAAATACGTCATTAGTGTGTGTTGTTTGCCTTAATACCCTGCAATACCTATGAGATTTAAAATTTAATGTTAGTAACCGTTGAAAAAAAAATACAGCTTGTATTGAATTTATTTTTTGATATATTTTCAATTCATTTTCAGTTTTTATTTTTTCATGTAAAACTGAGACTTGACATTCATAGAGGTATAAGATGGCTTTAATAATTATGTTTGCTTGACATTGACAGACAATTGAAAAGGGAATATTTGAAGTCACACGAAATTCACAGCTCGAAACACATTCTGTGAATCAGCTGTCAATAGTATGAACGTTTAGCTTTCTGCATTCCTTCTCAATATAAATTTCATCCATGCCAAATCTCACACTCCTCCTTGCACGCAATATGCTTAAAAAGGGATACAGTGTTTTCTCTTCGCGTATTAATATATAGGAGTAGAGATAGGCAATAGAGTTAATACACGATACTGCTAACGGACCGAAGGTCGCATCTCAAAGCTGCAGGGCTAGTCGGGGCCGCGAGCGAGAGGTTCACGTATCCATATTGTATATTTATGATGGTATTGGTGCCGAACGCTCGGCGATTCTAACCAACACCACCAAAGAGCCAGCGAGCGATTCGCGAGTGGGTTTGTGACTAGAGCTGCTGAGCCACGGGTCCTGCGGGTGGGTAACAGGGACAGATGGGACAGTTGGGACAGCTGCGAGCGGACGACAGGTACTGCAGGTGTAGGGAAGACGAAGACTTAAATGAAAAGACTTGAACGACGCATCCGCTGGCGCACTTATAGCCTATATTACGCTTAGCTTAGCCCGCGGTTTGCTAAAATACATTTACAAATGTACTTTTTATATATTAACACATCTCTCGAATTACACGAAGAAATTCGGCACATTATTAAACATTTTATTTATTATCTGTTCCCATTATAAATACACGGATATTACAACTGCACTGTTGCACTGTAATATCGATTCAAATTCAAATTAAAAATTCTCTTTATAAATTATACTATACAGAGGAAATATTTTGCAATACGATATGAACAATATAATTTTCCTTAATAAGGGCTGATGGTTACTCAACTAGACTAATCTATTCTAAGGTGACCATCTTTTTGTTTCAGTAAATCCTATAAAATAGTGCGTTATAAGCTAAATATAAAGAGAATCATATAACTAATTGGTAATGCCATTAGAATTATTTTACTATTGCAATTAGTTCTTCACTGTGTATAATATCCAAATGTATTAACCATGTAGAGATCTTTTTATTAATACCCGATACCTGATACATGAGCACAAAATTCCTGGTATAATTTACTGGAGAGAAAGTAAAAATGCAGTTTTCATCTTATTCATCCTCGGCTCATTCCCAAGACGTGGTCTGGCTGAGCACTGCTTCAGGTTATGATGAACTGAATCTGCGTCTTTCCCTGAAACATGTTTCACATAACGAACTATAGCTGTTTGACGTTTGTCTGATATTCATTATTTTTAGTTTCTTAAAGGTTTCTCTCGAAGAGAATCTGAAAGGTTTACTGAAAAGTAACTTTAGTGAACTAACTTTAATTTAACTCTATCGAATGGAGATATTTTTTGCTAGCACAATGCTATATTCTATTTACGAGCGGCATTATACATAATACCACATTATTTTATTTTTACAATCTAGTACAATATTTGTCAATTATAACTCCCTAAGTATTAAATTTCGTTTGAGAAGCCTATTGTACAAGAACGTGGATTCGAACTTTGACTTGGCATAGTCGCGATAGTACGCTGATTAATGACCTAAAATGCATGCTAACAGCTTACGTATACTTAAGACTGTTTTTTGTTTTAGTAGTTTCACATCTATATCTATACTTAATATTTAAATCAGTGAGAACCCATTTTTACTAGTAAATACGCGAAGTATCTAGGAGCATCAGAAACAACGCGTTTTTACCAGTAAGAACCCGTTCTTACTAAGGCAGTTGGGTAAATGACGAATAAAATGATAGCAGCGGCTTTTTACTGCATTTTTCAGTTAAAACCCGTTCCTGCTATTACGTTATCTATTACTATGCTTTTAGTAAAAACGGGTTCTTACTGATTTCGGGTGTTTACGGTAACATTTATAAAGAGTTCATTGTTTCCTGTTACATTTTCAGTTGTGTCTTTGCTATTTCATTTATTACATAAATAACCGCTCATGAGGCCATTTTTAATTCTTTCTCCTTGCTTTATTTTTTGGATTATGTGAAGTAATCTAAAAAAGTTTACTCTGTAAAGTTGCATTGTTAACAAAACTATTATGCTATGGACAACTATGAGTATATTTTAAACAAAAAAATACAATTTTAAATATTTGACTGTTCATATTACAAATTTCACCGAAAACCGGAAAATAGCGGAAATGTAATGATTTCACTATCCGTTGATAACATCTAAATTCTTGGTTACATGGCGTATTATTTTAATCGTTTAAGTGCTATAGTACCTAAGTGTAAACCTTTAAAAAAGAAAGTATTGAGTCATTTGGATAACATTTCGGCTTTCGTCGAATTACAAAAAATGGATACATAGTTATAAATAATACTATTGGCACAAAATATTACCTGAACAGCAATTATATTTTATGTTCATATTTATTTACTAACAATAAAACACAATCGGCGTAAATAGAAACAGACTAGCCTTTGAATGTGTAAAGCTTTTCAAATAAAAGTTGTAGGGAAATTATAGATCTACAATTAACATTTCGAACGGATTTACTCCTGTGCCCATCTCACCCCTGGAGCCAATGGTTGGTGCGATCAAAGAACAAAAAGCGTCTTAAATAAGTTTTAGGCTCTTATCTAAGGAATAATATAAAATTTGAATTAATACGATATCTTTTATAATAAGAAAATTATAGTAAAATTTCATTTTTTCGAAAAAAACCTCCCACTCCCGCCCCCCTGTTGTGATTTTGTCCATTAACGAACTTGACCGAGATTTTGTGCCCTTAGATTTTATTTATCAATTTGAAAGTGATTGGTGTAAAATTACGGCAGTTATCGTGTCCACAAGAAAGTGATATGGATAGATGGATAGATATAATAATGTAACTTTTTAACTGAGGGTGGTTTTGGGTTCTAGGGGATGTGAAACGTGAAGACATGTAGAAATTTTCTGTAGAAGACACATTGCAATAGGTAGAGAGCGTTTCTTATGAAATCTACCTAAAACCCATTTTTTTGTACTTTAAAGGAGGTGTGAAACAGTTTAAATAGCGGATTGTAATTTACGAGTAATGGAGAGCGACATGACGAAAATAATAAAAGAATAGAATAGCTTTCGCGGTGGGTTGGCAACTTTTGGAGCTCAGATTTATTACTTTACATGCGTTTTATGTTCCATGAACCGCTGAAGTGGCTAGGGCTAAAATTAACCTGGAAATATGTTTGTTTGGCTGGCGCTAGACGCGATCGAAATCGACTTGGCTAATCATAACTCGGTATGAAAATGAGCTCGTAATTGCGGGCCATATTTCGAGCCGAACGCCGTTGTGAGCAGCGGCCGGCCCACCTACCTAATCATTTTCAAGTTCACGACTTGGCCCCTCGCCCCCTTCGCCCCCCGCCCAGTTTGACGTCGCGCGGGGGGGTGGGGGGGCGGTCGTTCCCCGCCGGGTCACCGGCCGTCTGCCGTTTGGCGACCTTCAGCCTCGCATCACCCCCCCTCCCTCCCCTCCCCCTTTCTTCGCCTCTCCTTTCTTCGTATCAAAATAAAACTCTTTCTTTCTTGGCTGATTTATGTAACATTAAATTAGTGAGCATTTCACGCGACTTGTTAGTTTTGCCTGTCACTGAACCTCTATTGTGTCCATAATAACTATTACTATAAACGATGCGCACTAGTATCGGATATGTTATATTTTCTCAATATTTAATTACCTAATAATTATTCTCATTCAGAGCAATTAAAAAAAAGGACATTGTTGTTATCGCTTGAAACTACCCTTCAGTGGCGGTTCTCCCATAGAAGCCGAAAAACCAGGCTAGGCTAGAGTTTTTAACGAAAAAAAAACCACAAATTTCACGTTAGATTAATTTAGTTTGTTTTGTAGTTTAATATATTTAATTATTTCGTCTAAATTACTAGTTACTCAAAACAAAGTTCGCTTCTGGTGGTTAAAGAATGGTTTAGAAGGACCCCCCCCCCCGATATTTGGCTTACATTTTGGATTGGATTTTGGCTGCAGCAATTTCTGTTTAAAATAGCTACTTCTAGTATTATCTATGGTATGACAATAGGTCACACAAAGGATTTCAGTACAGATATGACTAGAATCCAAGAAACAGTAACGGCTCGAGATCTTCAATTATTATTACTACACCATAACTGTTAATATGTGACCACCAAATACTTAGTAGTTAATGCAGAAAGCTGTGATTGCTTGAAGACGGTCGGATTATCTCTGGTATGAATATTTTACATTCGTCTTGAAACACGCATGAAAAACATTGGACGGTATTGCAGGGGCAGGGGCAGGGGCAAGGTGTGCCATGTCCCTTTGGTGGTCGATAATTTAAAAGCGTTGTTATTATTATTACTTCTTATAATTACCTTCCTGCCTTAGATCTTCAACATAGTAAAGGCAGCTTTTAAAATTCAATTCTATTCCTGAGAAATTAACTAAATCGTAAACTGCTAGTAGTTCTTTTTTAGTTTAATTTCTCTCTTATAAAGGACATTAGAGCCGTAGGAAAAATAGTAATAGAAGGACAAATAAAGGGTCTAAAACATAAACAAGTTTGTTTTTTAATATTTATATCGTGAAGCTGTAATTAAATAAAAAGCAAGGATTGCTTACTCACCGCGCAAAGATATAAAAAGTAAAGCGCCGAATGTCTTCGCGCTGTCATGGTCATGGTCTGACATATTTGTACGGAAAAGGAATTTCCGACGGAATGCCTTTGTGCGGATCGTGCCAATAACACAACACACACTCGCGCACCGGCGCCCGCGCGCGGCCGGAGTCCGCTATGCAGCCGGCCTTTGTGCGAATCCGTCGTTCTCTGGCGGCGAATAAAGGCCAACCTTGGGATTCGCTCGCCTGCAGAGGTCGCCCAGCACTTTGGTACCTGAGCGATCCGACCTCACCTCACCTCACCTCACTTCACCTCACCTCCCAACCAACCAACTTCCTACTCAACTATCCAGGCAAAATATCCATTTCATTTTATCTGTACCTTCTACTAATGCACTATAGTTTTATTACACGTCATAATAAAAATATATATCTTACAAAAAATCCCTTTCGGTACATCTGATGGCGGGGGTAGATTTCACCGTTCAAGTAGGGGATAGGCGAATTCCAATTGTACGAACTTGTATAAAAAATTACGCGTTTGTAAAATTACAGCAGTTATCGTGTCCACTTGAAAGTGATATAGGTAGATAGATAGATTTATATATATAAACTTATAAACTGAGGGTGGTTTTTGGTTCTAGGCGATGTGAAACGCGAAGAATGTCGAAATTTTCTGGAAATCATGACATGGTATCCTTTGCAATAGGTAGTTTTCCTAATGAAATCTACCAAAAATCATTTCGAAAGGTGAAATATTTATTTAAATTGAAAACGCTATAATATAATAAGACCGTACAATGAGTACGTTGAACTATAAGCTCAACAGACGATAGTAGCGAGCTCCGAACATTATTTATTCAAATGTAAATAATTATTATGCTTTTATTTTCAACGTGACTTGCCTTTTATCAGGTAAACGCTCTAAGTGCTATATATGGCCTTGTGATAGGGGATATATATAATTTTTAATTTTTTTTCTTTTTTCATTTGTGATTTTGTACGTACCTTTAACACTGCCAATAAATAAATAAATTATAGGTCTCGAAAAAACCATATTTATAAGTAAATTCCTTATAATAACAAGAAAAGATATCTCTGTCATCTGATTTCTGCAAACATCCCGAAAGTGAGGCCACAAGTGACATGTCAACTGCCAAGTCATCATAGCACTAACAAAACAGTCACGTTATATTTTTAGTTAGGCCTCGAAAATCTTTTTCTTATAGAATAGATATAAAGTATTATTATTGTTATTTATATATCAGAATATGTGAACGTCTGTGTGAGAAAGGATTTTAGGCAAGAAGGAGGCACTGCCGAAATTTTTCACAATTATAGAAAATATAATAATTACGTTCTAAATTTCCATATTTTATGTTATATTTAGGGATTTTATTGTAAGGATTAAGTACTTATGAAATTACATACCATGGTTGTAAACTCTGCTATATCCAATGATCAAAAATCTGTTACATCAAAAAAGGACCCACTTTATCGGGTAGTAAAACAACATAAATATAATATTTAGTGTTTTTTATGTAAAACTTTTAAATATCAATAATTTTAGATAAAAACTTTAACAAAGTTTAAAGTTTATATATACGAGTAGTATTTAATGTTTAACCAATTTGCCCGCATTGTTTACGGCTAAAAATAAATACACACCTTTTACTAATGAGCCATTTTCATATGCATCGCTTTGGATTCATTGACCCACCCGCGCCACCTGACTGCCACTGAAAGTCCAACTCCTGACTTAGATTATGGTGCTGGCCAGGCGTTGGGTTCCTTCTTTATAAGGATGCCTTACTGAACTGCCTGAAGTATTACATTCAATTAAGAACTTCTTTTGTGATTGATTTTATTTAACAGTTGATAATATAAATACGGGGTACCATGCACATATTGTTTGGTTTGATATGCACGAATGCGGAGAAGGAATCAGGAATCAGGAATCCAGTCGCAAGCTTCCGCTGGTTCTTTGTGCTGAGCGCGCAGTGCCCAGCATGGCCAGCTGAGAGCTGAGAGCTGAGAGTCATAACAAGGCAGCGTCGCTATTCGCTTTGTCGCATCAATCGATTGCATTGCTTGCCTAAATATAGTCGAGTGCGTTGAACGAACCTTTTAGCTGGATGTCATTAGAGTAGCAATGTTATGACTTTCGGAAAATTTCGACATATCCACGCGTTTCACATCCCCTAGAGCCCAAAACCACCCCGCTTTAAAAGTTTATTTATATCACTTTTATTTATTTGATTTATTTAACGTCAATTACATACTTTTTATAATATAAAGCAATAAAATAGTGTTAAAATAATAAATACATTACTTCATAGGGCACAAAATCTGGGTCTAGTTAGTTAATAGGTAAAATCAAACCAGGTTTAACTTATAAAGTTTAACTTATAAAACGTTATTCTAAATAATAATTGCTATCATTAGCGTAGGCCGTAGCCTTATGACATTTGAGATATAATGAATATAATTCTATTCAGAATCAAAATGCAAGGAATATAAAGGTTACAGCTCAACACAAACGTTTCACGTCAATTTTCTAATTTAGGATCCTACACACAAAAACCATAAATAGCTAATATGAAATATGTAACTATTCTTACGGTAATAAATAGCTTCGCAAAGTTTGACCATCCGATAAGATTGTCACTAAACCTAACCTACCCTCCTCCACCCATGAATGTAATCATTGTACGAACAATGCATAAAGGCATGATTGTCCGTCAATCACTTCTTTTCTTTCTTCTCAATCACCAGACAATGTACCGCGATATTGATAACATATTTAATTATAATACTTATATGATATTTTTATAGGTATTAAAGTATAATTTAATGATTAAATATAAAATATTAGGAAGTTCCCTGTAGCTTGCGTCGAAATGGTTGATTGGCGTCTCTTTGAAACAGCACATTGTGCTATCAAGGTGATGCACAAAACTAATCATTGCACGTGATTACAAATTACAACAATGCACTTTGTAAACACCATTTGTTGTTATATAATATAAGAGGTGCATGTAAATAAATAAATAAAAGTAAAACATGTAAATTATTTTAGTAATTATTACTTAAACATAGATTACACTTTCGATTTCAAGTTACATTTGGTCACGTCAAAATCAGACCAGTTAGCGACAGCGTACGATATTGTATGAAAAATATCTCAGCATTTATATCGACTATATACGTAGTTTTTTTTAACTTATTTCTACATAGAGTAATTGGATGTTATAAGGTCATGTTATTTATTAAAAAATTCAGACCTGTTTTAAGTTTGGTTGCTGTGCATAAATAAACCGTTAAAACTAGTGTCCTTTTATGACTAAGCAGAGCTACATACTTAGGTGATCTTGACTTTATAAAATATAGACAAAGACTACACAGCGTCATACTTAATCATTTATTTAGTCATAGCGTTTTTCCTTCAGTACGTTGAGCATGGTTTTGTTATCATGTTTTCGGATCCGCGTCGGTATAATTTTTAAGATCGACAAAATGCGGCTAACCTCATTTTATCATTTTATCTTGTTGGATTTTGTAACTATGTTTTTCTTGATTACATTATCTTTCTGCGTTTGTGGTTCTAGTTAGGTCACTCTGTTTTCACTTTTATTCTATTTAGGCTATTAGTTTATCTATTATTTAATGACGAAACATTCACCGGGAAATAATCCTGGAATTGTTTCTAAGGCGATTTCTGCCAAATTAAGTTTAGCAAAATAGGAAACAACCCCGGCACGGTCTTGAGGCAGAACTTTGCAAATAATTTAAATACGTATAACTATGTTAGTATAGATTTTATTTAAGCTTGTCGTCAATTTAAATAATAATTATTATGTCTTGGTTAGTATTTTTTTTATTATTTGTGTATTGGTGTTATTAGATAAAATTACGTGATTTGAATAATGAAAATATTATGTAATTTGAAATATGTTCTAATGAAACTAGCAACTTTCTTGGTAATTCTCCTTCATCACGTTACTAACTTCATTGTTCTATGCATTCAAGGAATTATCCCTTGGAAATGCGAGTATAAAGTAGATGTAATATATTATTATATCCACTTTTCAGTTCGATAATAAAGGCCACGATGTACGGATATTCTATTGTTATTCACACGTCATTATTACTAATTAATCGTATGCACAATGCGATGTATTTGTGCGTGTGCGTGTGTGTGTGTGTGTGTGTGTGTGTGTGTGTGTGTGTGTGTGTGTGTGTGTGTAGTCGTTTATCGTATAGTTTGATTAGCGGCGCGCGGTCAACTTCACTCGACCGTCTCGCTCACAGCTCGCTTCGCTTTTGCATTCAGGTTTCTTTGATCAGTGTAGAAGTGGCCGTCGTCGCGGGCAGTCGCCAGTCGCCAGTCGCCAGTCGCACGCCTCGCGCTCAGTCCGCTCGGTCCGCTATTTTTACGCAATCGCATCGCATCGCTCATAGGCAGCAGGCAGTCGGAATTTCCGCCGAATATATTGCGCACGAATCGTAAAAGTTGCCACGCAGGCATCGTCGGCGGTGCAGTGCAGGAAGGAGTGTGCGTTTCGGCGCCGCAGGCGACTCGTGCGAGTGTGTGTTAGTTGTGTTGCGTTGTGTGAGTGCATCAGTGTCCATGTGCGGATATCGTACGGAGGCAACGAAGGTCGAGCGGTCGGGCCGACCGGAGTCCTCGAACTGTGAGTATCACGCACCCGAACCCATTCTGGTCTAGGCGGGCGCACGCACTCTCGGGCTCTCCCCTGCGGCCGCGGGTCGTCGCCCTCTCCCCCTCCCTCCCTCCCTCCCTCGCCGCCCGCTGCACGCTGGCTGACACTGACAGCCTGCGCTGCCACGCGACCCCATCGCACATCATTTTCTCTCATCATCTCCTCCAGCACCGGTGCTGTCGCCATTCTTAAATCTGTTGCGCCAGTACCTACGGTTTCATTCGTTCGATGACGTCAACGAATTAGCTCTGCTGATAACGGCGCAGTTGCGCTTGATACGGGTGGGTACCTACGCGTGTGTTGATAAATCATTTGCGTAGTTCAACATGACTAACGTTAATCCAAAATTAAAAAAAAAAACAGGTAATATGGTTAACTTTTGGCAATGTCATTGTTTTTGTCATTACTTGTTTTGCGAGTACATTTATTACTAGTTTACTGTATTTGACCATAATACGTTTATTCTATGAGAATGATAATTTCCTTGTTTACCTGTGTCGTCCTCGTCACTAACTGTATGGTGCAAGCCAACGCACACACACACGCGCACAGTTCCGGTTTTGAAGTTGCGTACGGTTCGTCTGTGTTGGTGCACGTGCCTGTCCCTGAATCTGCATGCGCCTGTATAGGTGTCGCGACACGAGCGTGTGTATGTATTGCGACCGTCGCAATCAGCTGACTGACGCATCGCCATTTTGTCGAAGATCGTCCAGTCATTGCTGTCACGTGATGACGTCACTGCCGCCTTACGAACATTGTCATTATTAATCTATAAAACATTTCGCCGTTTGTAAACTAACTAATTCTTTTGTTTCTACATTAGCTACTTATTCTACTAACCTTATGTTTTTTTTTTTATAATAAAAGAAATTTTTCTTTGTATATAATTTTAACCTATTGACGAAACAATATACTACATTAAACACAAAACAATATTAAGAAAAATAAATTGAAGTACTTTTTCACACGAGGTTTTAAAACAGGTTACAAAATAGTGTTATTTTCGAATTTTGGTCGGTAAAATCAATTTGAATATGAAGGTATAATCGAAGAATATTAAGTACATAAGTATTTCTTAAGTTTTGGTAGGCTTTTGTAGTAAAATTATATTCTGGAGGTCACTTTTAAGTGTATTTTGTAGTTATAATATTAAGGGTATTATGTTATCTATATATTAATACGTAAAGGCAAAACTTTGTACCCCTTTTAAAGCATATTGCGCGAAGGGAGGAGTGTGACATTTGGCACAGTAAAAGTTTATATGGAGAAGAAGCGCAGAAAGCTAAAATTTATCTATAATATGTGTTACAAATAAATTAAATTTAATAAATAAAACGTTCATACAACTGACAGCTCATTGACTGAATGAGTTTCGAACTGTGAATTTTGTGTGATTTAAAATGTTTCTTTTTCAATAGTCTATCGATGTCAATGTAGTAATGTCAAACAAAAATAATTATTAATGGCATCTTATAGTTATATGAATTGTACGAAAAAGTAAATAAATACAAATACAGGCTGTAGGGATTGTGTTTTAATTTTCAACTGTTACTAGCATTAAATTTTAAATTTCCCAAGTATTGCAGGGAATTAAGACAAACAACACTCGCTAATGACGTAATATAACGAAATTATAAGCAATAATTATAGAGGTATAGTCACAGTAATAACGCTCAAACTTAAAGTTTAATGAATTACAGTCGAATTTCGACGATCGGGCGACCGACTAGTTATTATGAAAGGTCATAGTCATAGTTGATTATTTCTCGCAATCCAAGTTCATGACCGCCTGCGTGCAGAAATGCAGTCAGATCGTACCATAGATAATCAACGGGTTTGCTAATGTCGACTTTGTGTCCATTTTTAGGTTTAAATTTGATGAGCAATTTTGTTTGCCATTTACAATTTGAAGCAATTTGATCCGCGGCACACCCGAACTACGTTCACATACTAACCTAAGGGTAAATAAATAAATTTAAATAGCCATTTTTTAATATTGATTTATTTTTTTATATTGACAATAAATGGAAAAGCAAATTAGTTACATTATATTCGATTGAAAATGCACAGGAAGCGATTTACACTGCTACATTTTTCATGTCTGTCGAAGGGAAGGAAGTGTTTTATTGTGCTATAATTACGTATGTCAGGCCATGATAGAGAAAGTTTTTTAAAATATATAAAAAAAATTATTAGAAAAATATATAAAAAAATGTTGAATGTAGTCAGATAAATATTTCTATAGTTAAATTAAAAGAAAAATGAAATGTGTAATGAATATGTTTTTCATTAACATATATTACTAAAATAATGAGTCTCGGTATTTGATAAGTTTAGATTATATATACATACAATTTTATTTATTTATATAACAGTTCTATATATTATTTATACACCTATTTAATTGCGTTGCTACTTATAGTCGGGATATAACCTATAAAATATAATAACTAATGGTCAGTAAAATGTTAATATAAGATGTTTAATAAGTTAGCATAGTTTTCTTTTATCTATCAGCTGTACGTTTATTTTTTCGAAAATATTTTTAAGTTATCTATTTTTTATATTATCCGAAAGATTATTGTGGAGTTTGGGGCCTAAGAATTTTTAAGACCGATTGCCAAATGTTGGTGACATTTTTGGTATATCTAATAAGTGACCACTGTTTGCCCTTGTATTATGACCTTGATCTATTTTTTTTCACGTTTACGAAGTTTTCTTTTTGTAAGTTACTTAATTGTTTTTTTTGCAACATTTACCTCCTATGAAAGATGATCCTGCATCCAAATCGGATGGGAATCGCTTTTGGCATTTATTTTTATTTAACGGAACATTAGCAAAATATTAAAATACAAAAAACCTTATATTCTAACCGATATTCAAATAAAACGACTACCCCACACGGATAATTAGGCTTAGTGAACAGCTTTGAACTGATCTTCTGATCTGAGCTTTCTTAGAACTGGTTTTTGAACCAGCTCTAAGGGTTTTAGGTTAGTTTTAGCACACTTCCCCCAGCCAATTATTCCATATTGACTTACATAGCTTTGAGAGTAAATATCTTAGTATTTTAAAGATGTAAGTGTATGTAATATAATGTATAAGTTAATATTCACGTACTTATTGTGTTTATTATATTATTTTCGGCCTATAAGTAGGTTATTTTCTAGTTGCTGGAGCCGCTTAAAATATGCTTTGGCCGCAGTTTGAAGGAACTGAGTCGCAGGGAGAAACTTCGCAGTTGGCTTGGCAACCGCCCTACGGTCCGCCCGCCCGCCCGCCCAACGCACTGCAGCACCACTCTCAGTCCATATTTATACATATAACTTTATTCCGGTCGGTCGCAATTTGTTATACCATTATTTTTTAATAATGTGCCAATAAAAAAATATATAATGATAAAAGTTATGAAATCTCTGAAAAACACTATCTTTAATTGTTTCTAGAGAACTTAACTGAGGTTGTTAATTATGGTTGTACAATGTTGTTACTAATTATAATTAACTTATTTTTATTTGCAATTATTACTCAGTTTTTTTTTTCAATGTCGCCAAACGACCTTTATTTCATTAAACAATACATTTTAATATATGCCAGTCCAAACTCAGCTTCAGGTTTATCGGGCTGAAAAACAGCTCTTATATATAAAAATGTATATAAGATTATTATATTTATCTTATAAAGGACGTCTAAATACAGAACTAAATAATGTGAATATATTTCGCAAATATTAATATCTGTATATTACACACCTGGTTTCCAACAAATTAGCCTTGGCTTGGCTGGTACGTAAAATAAAAAAAGTAAATTTATTGAATACATTAAAAAATAAATAAAAATACTTACCTAAAGTAAGTATTTCGGATATAGCGTCCCCGGCGTTAGCGGTACAAGTAACTAACCCATATGCACCCAATAACATAAAAGATATATAATTCATTAAATTTCTAATAATAATTTGTTAAATTTAATTATTATTTGGTCATGGACTCTATTATTAACATTAGTTGGGTAGATAACCAGGGGCATATAAAATAATCATACGCGTGGTTATTACTTAGTTGGGCACCATTTTAACGCATTCTCACGGTATCTAGTTTTGCTTTCATTGATGATGTTTTACTACTTGATTCATTTAATTTAATCATTAAAGTATCATTAATATAGTGCTATGTGTTAATTGAATAAATAATAATATTATATTACCATAACATAAAGTTATCAAGTCAAAACATACACATTCACCCACACTCTCACACATTAAATGAGAAGTGCTTCTGGTGGGCTTGATGTAGTAATTATTACATATTTTATTCGATTACTACCGCCATCGAAATGTCACATGTTCGCACACACCCTCGCACACACCCTCGCACACACCCTCACGGATTCACTAAAACACGGGCGCACACCCGCAATTTTATTGAATCTTCAGAATATTTTTTATTGTTTATTATCCCTGATAATTTTTTGTCTTTTACTGAGTATGTAGGCAGGTATATAGTATGTTCTGAAATCTACCTCCGCCTTCCGGCGTATCGAAAGGGATTTTTTTTTAAATTAAATTATTATAAATCAACATATTGTCGTATTTATATATTTTTATTAATCCAAATACTGTAAAATTTTTGATAATGAGTCGTTTACTGATGGCCATACCACAGTTCACATCAACAGATGGTTAAAGTCGTTAATAGAGATGTGGCCAACGGAATTGAAGGCGTGAGTAGGTAGGTAGGTGTACCTACTTGGCCACCAATATCGCGAGAGGCAGCGGCTGGCCTGGCCTGGCCTGCTGACCCAGATCGCCGCCGCCGCCGTGCCAATCTTGCGTAATAAAACATTTCCAGTGCAGGTTATCTCTCTGCTGACCTCCATTCCTACGATTCACCATTCCAGGGCAATCGCCATTCAATGCTAATGTGCACATACGAAGGTGCGCAACCCTACCCTACTATACCGCGTTTGTTGCGTTCCGTCCGTTCTATCACAGCTATCACAGACGTTTTACACAATAGCAATACGTTATTGCAATTAGACTATATAAAACATTGTGAAAAAATCATGTTTGCCGATAACACAGGTGTGTACCTACTAAAAAAAAACCTTGAGGACTTTGAAAATATTTTAAAATGGGCCCATTGATGGTAATTAAATTATTTAATGTAAAAAAAAACCTTAATTATTACTTGTTTGTTCAGCTGATTCAGTCCAACTAAATGTAGAATTTAATATAATAGGACATAGTTATATAATTGCTTACATAGTAACAAGATCAATTGATCAAGTAAATTATTATACTTACCTATTCGAGGTTTAACTTTACCAGTCATATAGAAAACGTCATTTTTAGTGCGTTTCTATTACACGCAGTATAGTGTCTCGCGAGCAGTACTGTATATATTAATAAATACTGTAATAAGTTACGAAGTGAGTAGTTATGGCCTTATATTTAGTACATATCTTTACAAAATCGTAAAAATCAAATAAGATTCAGATTCTGTTAGTCAATAAAAGTACGAAGGATAGCTCTAATAGGGAATTTTTAAATTTGTAAAGCTTTTTTTAGTGACCTAAAAAGTAAAATATTTATTAATTTTAGAGGATTTTCATAATCAATCTTATCAAAATACGACGGCCCATAATTATTCGATTCGACAAGCAACAAAGAAATTAATAGTAAAAAACAAGCTTTTATTCAAGTGCTTGAATGCGTGTACAGAATTTCGTGCTGTTGATCGTTGAGGAGTTCGTCCGGCTGGAGCCATTCCTGGGCGCAGCATCAGGTCATGCTTACCATAAAAATGCATTGTCATCGGAACTCAACCAACATTTCAAAATTCAACTCCGTATGATAAGAGAAAATGGTTCTAATTCAGCTTGCAAGATTTGACTTAAGCCTACTCACAAACATTGGAAGCTAGATAAAAGCTTGTAAACTATTATGGAGTCAGGAAAACGTAATGTCTTATGTCTAAACTGTTTAACAAAATTCGCGAAAAACATAGTTCACGATAAAAATATAAACAGCGTAAAGAAAAGGACAGAAATAGTTTTCCTAGAGCAACGATTAATGAATTAGATTAAATAAAAGTAAGCGGTTTGATAAAAGTGGAAATGCAAATCAAGTGTAGTGTTGAAGAATCGCCTTGATAAATTTCTTGAATCTAGGCAAATCGCTAGTAAGTGAGAATGAGATATGAGAATATCAGCTAAATAGCTGCTTGCTCAACAAACATATATATTTTTCAATATATATGTGGACTAAAAATAATTAGTATGACTATAATAAGAAAGCGATTAACAGTTTTTTTTAAATAATTGCTATGACCTAGGTGATATACAATTATTTTGGGCCCTACTCAACTAGGCCAAATGTCCTGTCCTAGAGTCAGGGGAGATGATGGTAATGAAGCGTTAAAAATGGTATGACCATGTGTGGATTACCAAGAGTTATATGTATATTAACATTTTAAAAACCTGGAATATTATTATAAAAACCAAACAATAGTAATTAACAATAGTGGTATGAGAGCTTCTTACCAATAAATTGTACTGCAATTTCGTAAGGGCTATTGTATTTTTTTAATTTTCTGTCTACCTATTCTAAATAAAAGTAGCAGTCACGACAGTTTTCCGTGAATTTCCGGTGAAGGTTATCACTGTGTGTGCAAACGAAATGACAGTTCGATTCATTCAAGATTGCACAATCATTGATATAAGGAATAGCATATTTCGCATTCTTTGCTAATACGGTTACCCACTTTTACGAATTGCGTGCGTTTCGAAGAATAAACATCAAACCACAGAAGCGGTATGCCTCGCATGGTTTTATAGATGATAGTTTTTTTTTTGTGAAAAATTGTTCTATGGTACTTTTAGAATTGAAATTTATCAACCTTCAATTGTGCGGTAATTGAAAGCCGAGAAAAAAAACCAAACTTCCTGGTTGTTATATATGTATATTTTTACAAGATTTTCAGACACCTTGAGCACCTTTAAGCATTTGAAATGATGTACCTTTGACATAATGCAAATACTAATGACATCTATCGGGGGTGTCATTGCGATTGACGGAGAAACGCTGCTCAGCTTAAATGTGACCACTGTCCATAATAAAATGCATGTCTTTTATTTTGCACAAGGCCGCTAGTAATTAGGCTTTCGTTGCATTTAATAGCATAAGCATTTCTGCTTAGTTAGGTGGGCTTATATTATAATAGATCCTAAGGGCGCTAGCCAACTGTCGGTACTTCATCACCTAACTGTGAACCGTAGACTGTTTCGTCAGTGTTCTCTATAGTTTGTTCCTCTTTAAGTATGCTGTTTGCCATAAAATGGTATATTAAAAAAAAAACCTTTTCAGTATGCCAGAAAACAGAGGTAGATTTTGCCGGATCGAAGTAGGAGATATAGGCAAATTCCAATTGTACGAATTTGTATCAAGCATTGCGCGAGTTCAGATCCACTCCCCGCGCGGTATACTGAACCCCTCTTCTGTGCCGTCAGGGTTGCTCATATCAAAAAATGTTTCAAACAAAAGTTGTAGGGAAATTATAGTCCTACAATTAACATTTTGAATGGATTTCCTGAGCTTATTAAGGGAATTTTAAAAATCCACTTTTCTCCCCGCTAGGCCCGATGGTTGGTGCTATCGAAAAAAGTTTACTTGGATCAGTTTTAGGCCGTTATCTTAGGAATAATATAAAATTGAAATGAATTCGATATCTTGTACACTAAGAAAGTTATAACAAAATTTTATTTTTTTCGAAATCCCCTTCCCGCCCCCTGAAATTTTATGTATCAATTTGAAAGTGATTACGGCGGTTATCGTATCCACAAGAAAGTGATATAGGTACTGAGGGTGGTTTTGGGTTCTAGGGGATGTGAAATACGAAGATTTTTCGGAAGTCATTCATTGCAATATGTAGCTTTCCTAATGACATCTACGTTATTGACGTTGCCGTGTGTATGATAAAATAGTGCGTTAGTGTGCTAAAAGGTTAGAATAGGTGATGTCACACGCGGTTTATGCATAGTCGCGTTAGTACGCTACTATGGACTGTCACTTTAGGAGAGAACTGACAAGTTGCCTTGTATATTATTATCGACGTGGTATCATGTGATACCACGGTTTATTTTTTGATGGCGCGTAAAAAATCATTACTTATCAGAAACATGGTCATTTTAATCACTTACAGCGATTAACTCAATCGCTTGTTTTTGAAGCACCATAGCAAAACAAGACGGCTGTGCCGTATGCCGTACATGTCAAAATATGAGGCCAGTTATCAATGTCATCACCATGTCGCGATCACGCTGCGGACGCAAGGTGATGCATGCCATACGAACACATACCTACTAAGGTGACGTCAAGGCTTTATGTCGCTCGTCACAGTAAATACGAGTACATATATCGTCCGTCTCCAACGAGCATCGAGCCATCTCGAGGCATCGACCGCTATGTCCACATCGCGATCATATTCGCAAATAAGCACGTAATATTTTCAAAACTAAAGTTGTGCCCGCGTAAAGTTAATATGCACAATGGGCACACAACCATGGCATGATTTTACTCTGTAAATAGGATCCAACTCGAAAGAAAAGCTGTCATTGTTCGATAAGAATAATTGCTTGTACTAAACTAATACGAGTACTCGTTTTAGGCTAGCGTTGTATATGACACGTACGACGATACCTAGGGTGACTTGTATTAGTTGGCCTTGTGTTTATTGCGTAAATAAATAAATATTATTTAAATATGTTTGGACTCCGCACTACTAACTATAATTGTGACTATTAATATAAATTTATATAATATTAATTGCGAAAAATAATAATTTAACGTTTTTCATAACAATTAAACATATTGATATGGATTCAGTCTGGAATTCTTCGCTGCCATAAAGACAATTTAATTCATTCCAAGTCTGATAAGGTCAAATTTATCTCCGTAAATTATTTGAAACTCATTAAAAATTTAATCATTTACTGAAAGTGTTAAGTCGTCGGCTTTGCGTTTTGGCTGACCACATAAAGATATAACGTTTAAGAAATATTACGCTAAATTTCCAACCACTTGTTAAAATCAGCAATTTTTAAAATACAATATTTAATTTTAAACGTCCGCCTCTAATGGCCCGCCATCTATCGATACAGACAATAGCGACATAAATTATTATTTCTCTATATTTTCATAAGCGGCCAAGTGCAAACTCATTTCAGCAAGTTACATGTTTTTCTGTCTTACATACCTATATGAAATAGGCTTAACCTTCTAAGAGCATAGAAAAGTATTTAAAAGGCACATATATATTTCTCATAAAAAGTCCGCGTGATATCATTTTAAATATATCAATCAGTCTGTACAAACTACGAATGCATTTATTTAAGTGCATTTTCTTTTGTATCTTTTCGCTCGCAGAGAATGCGTCGCACGTGCTCGATAATATAGTTTAGTATAATTTTTGTTTTATCAAGCGATTATAGAATCTGTTTTACTCTACTTAGATTATTTATATTGTGTATAATTAAAAATGTGTTTTAGGTGGTAGGCAATGCCTTCGAGCGTGGCAGGCCAGCAATCAGATATGTATCCACGCGCCGGCAGGTATCGGTGCTATTTGACAACTTCTCTTGCAAGAACTTTTTCTAGTGTTACTTTATTCTCAATAGAATGAATTAATTGATCCCACTTTCTAGAAAGAATGATATTTTATGTGCGTATAATTGGAACGTTTGATTTTCTTCAACCTCTTTTGCATTTAGTTTCAGCCTTCATGGATGCTTTATTGTAGCGATCATAAAAGTTATGCATATTATGGCATTCATCTTCTATATATTCGGCTCTATGTTCCTATGTGGATTATTTTAAAATTAAATTATATGTAATATATATTGTGTCCTAAATAAATTAGATTAAAAACAGTCGTTGAAGAAAGATCAGTTTCGTTTTGACCGCATTCGGGTTATGTCAACTACGATTATGGAATGTAATCGGTTGCCTGAAAATGCTTATAATGGTTATCGTTCATTGCGACATTCTTTCCTGCGGTACGCGTCGTTGATCACTATTCTTAAGAAAATGTATGCGCTGTCACTTTAGCAGCGGACTAAAGCGAGACTATGCATGTGGCCGTGCGCCTTTTGGGGAAGAGCAGGATAATATACCACAATAGAGCCGGCGCTCTCGCTTGCTCGCATCGTAATCAAATGCGATACAGTACCGCGACGGAAACTAGGTTCTTTATCGCAGGCCAAAAGCTGGAGAAGTATTGTCCCACGACACTTCAAGAAAACTTTTAAAAGGGATATTGCTTTTCACTATTTGAGTATGAAATCGCGTCATATTAAAGGTCGCTTGAAAGGTCGCAGCTGACCTACCTACCCGCCCCGCGCTGCACGACCATTTTATATTTATGATTGCCTAAATTTTACAAATTAATTTCTATAAAACCACGATGACGTGTGATGTACCGTCTCTACAAATAATATTTGAAATCGCACTACCAATAAGTTGGATTATTAACCGTAAAACGTTGTGAGTGTTCACGGTGTTCATGTATTTTTTTTCCTTTTCGAATGGTTAGTGAGAGCATTTTCAAGTTGGGCTTTTTTTTATTAAAGGTGTAAGAAAAATGTTGTCATGAATTTCACATGTTACACTTCTAAAATACCTCCCCACACACACATCCGCCCTCTGTGACTCATTTTTATATTTTTAATTGGTTATGTCCATTTTTGTGTATGTTGGTTTAAAGAACTTTTAAGTATATATCTCTTAATTATATTATCCTTGTTTTGTGTATAGGTCGCAGGCCATCCTAACTAAACATTCAATGAATGCATTTTAGTGTGTTTAGTGGTCCCCTTTAAGCTTAGCAACACACTAACGCGACTATATGTATCCATTTCAGTCTATAATTTCATTTTCTAGCCTTTTTTTGAAGTAATTGTCATTGAAGTTGGATTTATTTCTAAATATCACTTCATATGCAGTTTGCTATTTGCAATTTATACTTTGATACCACGGAAGCGCCATCGATTAAGGCCAGTCAAATATTAAAAACAAAGTCGATCTTAAGGGGCATACAGTCGTGTTTAAAAATTGGAAACTGTCGTAAGAAAGACATTTATCGCGACGTCCTACTCTATTGTTCACATGACGGCAGATTCCGACACTGGTGCGAAGAAGTGGTGCGACACTGGTGGTGGTGTGGTGCCGTGTACACTACTATTGCACGCTTCTTTTTGGTCTGCCGCTGGTCCGAATGCGGATAATCACACAATCATTTATTTTGAACTATTGAAACACATTTTTTTAAAAAAGTAATAATTTATTTATTTATTAAAATATCCATACAAATTAATTTCATTAATATTAATATTCGCATTTTATTAATATTCCAGAGAAAAAATATACAGTTTGTGTGGATTAGTAACACCTCACTAGGCAAATGCCTGTGTCGAGGTGTTACCTATTTGAAATATATAAGTAAGGGATAATAAGAGAGCGAGGTCTATATTAGAGATGTGGGATAAATCAGGAATGGAACTTTGTTATCTTTATCTCTACGTGAGGGTTTTTTTTCAATAATCTACGATCAAAAATAGCTAAAAAAAACCTCCCGTTAAATATAGACACTGCAAGATTATTTTTTTTATTCAGCACGCAGAATAAATTTACAAAAAATAGCCGTAAATGGAACTAGACAAAGGTTCAGTGTATTTGATTTTTTTTTTTATCTTTGTAATCATCATCTGAGAAATCCTTTATCTAAAATGCAAAAAATGTCAACTTACGACTGTATACCTCTTCAAGTATCTTGTAATATCTGCGTCCTAATCTCGCTTGAATGTAGTGGATAATATGCGCTTGTAGCGGTGGAATGTCCATTGCTGCGGGCGGTCCGGTGCGTTTTCGTGTCGTGTCGTGTCGTGTCGTGTCGTGTCGTGTCGTGTCGTGTCGTGTCGTGTCGTGCGATCGCTAAGACACAATCGATGTCGCCATTCGCCACCATTTTCTAGTTTGGCTTCGAAAGTTGGATTATTGCCAATGCTCTTGCATTTCCTAATAATGTTGGCTATTAACTTCCTAACCTTGTAGCGAGCTGTGCGTTTGCGTTTGCAAGGCTGCGTTCGCATTTTTGGAGTTCGATCTGGTGGACAGACCGACTGCTGACCGCTATCCGATCTAAAGCATCGATGCTTCAGGCTACTAAACGCAGAGGCAGCTTACTAAAAATCTAAAATATTCGCTCTACTATGTTGATCAATTTGAGCGTACGTCAATTAAATCAATTATTCATAAAAACAACGATCAATTTATGTATCTCTCAGAAATGCTTACAGCATCTTGCCTAAATAGGCAATCGTTTGTTTTAAGGAAGACATTCTGTCTTTTACTTAGAAGTCTTATTGCCGCGTCGAAAAAAAAAAATGAAAAATACACATAATAATCACAAATACATACTATTACATACTAATACAAACTCATACAAGAAATATTTATAAAATTACATACGAACATACCACTATATTTTAATCTTATATACTCAAATACTTACTAAAAGAAATAGTCAAACTTACTTATTAGTGTTTTATATTTATTTATTTTTTTTAAATAATACTATACTATAACTATATATTTATGCCAACAACGGACCTTTGCCTTAGAGAATTTGCCATTTTGTCAAAAGTTTTTTAAATTGATTTCTTTTCGCAGTCTTTATCTTTGTGTCTAGACCCTAGGGAGTTAAAAGCTCTCGGCGCAAGAAACGTAAACTGTCTTTGACCAAATGTTGTGAATTTTAGGTCATTTGTTTGTCTGGTTTGTTCCCTTTGTTTTGTTCTTACACTTTCATGTAATCTTTTCTTACACATTAATATTGTTATGTATGTTATGAATAACAATGATAACAATGAATTTGTTGAGTTACTTAAATGTACTTACGCGAGCCGTTAAGTTAGCGACGCAGAAGTGCAAATTACATACTTATATTCCCTCTATCTGTTTTGCACAAGTAACCCACTATATTTAATTATATTTTTAGTAAAATCAATTATTTTTTAGTTTTTTTCTGGTCTACTGAAAATTCTCCTTTTGTAGTTTGGCCTTTACATTTATAGTAACGTTAATTATCCAAATCCACCAATCATGTTATCTTAAAAACGAAGGCGTTACGAAAGATTTAACCGGATACAATACAATGATAATGTTCGAATTGATATGCCTTTCGCGACTTCAAATGGTTATCAACCGATTGATGAAGAAAATGCCAATAGATATGTCAGAAGACTAAAAAGAAACAAAACTAGTAATTCTTCAGCAAAGAAATGTACTCGTATATGTATAAATATAGGAATATGTAAGTAGGTACTTCGGAAATGAGTTCGAATAGGGCACAGGACGTGAGGTATGTAGGTTTACTTTTACCTACATACCTAAATAGCTTCCTAAATAGCGGTTCGGCGCGTCTGTTCGCCCGACGCCAAGTTGCCCATACTACCCCATACCGTCCCATACTAGACGGTGCGCTTTATAATGCTATACCGTTTAAACCGCCCTATTATTCTAGGGCAGCAAATAACCGCGTTACTGAAGCTGACTCATAGCGGTGATGACGTGCTATTATTACCAATTGCCTGGTTTGCACATTCCACAAGGCCCTAACTATTTTGACAGTCGCCCTATTAATTTCTACCCTGGCCAGACTCCAGCTCCAGTGACACGAAAAACGTCGTTGGAAGTGACACCGCGATGAGATCATCTACAAATCACGTAGTTATTTTATAGCCGTTCAGTATTAGCCAATTATGAAATCACGTATAACGTAACTCCGGTTATATGATTATCGCGTTAATGCCCGCTACTATCCCACACCGTTATTCCGGTCGACTTGCCTACTTTCGCTTAGTTTTTCGCACTCCTTCCTCATATACTCGTACGTGTACTTTCCATTGTGCAAATATGTTGCCGCTATTCTCTGAGCGTTTCTTTGCTGGGCTTCATCACCAGCCAAGCAGGTTCCACATTTTGCCGTTATAAAATCAGTTGTAAACTTAAGAAATTGATGATTAGACGGCAATTGAAAAGCCGATAGTATATTCGAAATTAGACTTTTTGCAGACGTCGGCCGGGCAGGCGGCCAAGGTAGTGATGGGCCGTCGGATGCTGTGACTGAACGTTGGATCGTTTCTATGTTATCTTGGTTAGTGCATTTTAGTTTGAATTTCAATGCTCGCAGTCGTTTGATTTGTTTGGTTTAAGATACACGAGTGTAATGAAACACAACAGTGTTTCTAACTGTACAATTTTCGCGTGACGCTTGACATTCGTATGAGAGCTTTAAACGTACTTATGCGAAAATATTCAATATAATACGCCAAATAAGCTGCCTATTTTATCGCAAAAGTTGACTTCGAAAGTCAAAATTATCGTAAGTTTGGTTTATGACAAAAAATATCGTATCTTGTATATTTAGCTGTTTCAAAAAACCATTATGATAATTGAAATTTACATAAATGTTTTATAAGCATGACTACTATAAAAATTCTGTTATTTAAATATATTATTTAAAACAAAAGTGTAAACAGCTTTGCGCATAATCCCGGTAAAACCCTGCCAAAATATGTTGACATTCTTTGCTTATGGTGATAGCATAAAGACGCAATTTGATTGGCTTGTTCTTCTTTTCGTCATTCTATACACTTTTAAGTTCGCACACTCGCAACACAAGAAAGTATTATATGATTAAGGCGAAGCATTGAAATTCGGTGCTTTATTTTTATAGGGAGTCAGGTTTTACCCCTTTGCGCGGTCAGTAAGAAATTGTTGGTTTTTATTTTAAAACTACAGCTTCATGATATAAAAGTTAAAAAAAAAACAAACTTTCTTATGTTTTAGACCCTACATTTGCCTTTCAATTACTATTTTTCCTACGACTCTAATGTCCTTTATAAGAGAGAAATTAAACTAAAAAAGAACTTAGCAGTTTACCATTTATTTAATTACCCAAAAATGGAATTTAATTTAAAAAATCTGTCTACTATTTTGAAGACATAAAATCAAGATATCTAAACGTAATTTTTTTATGATTAAATATCCAATGGTTACCAAGTGCTAGCCGTAGAAGAAAAGGTCTAAATTAATATTTATCCTTTGGGCTTCGCCTTAAGTAAATCTATACACTTCCAAAACATTGCGATAGAATTTCCCGGACCAATTTCATAACAATAATAAGAAAGTAATCACTGTTATCGCTGAGTATGTAACAGTGTATGTAAGGTCAATTTTTAGTGGCATGTTTGACCCAGTTAAAGTTTCTTAGGCGGAACTTGGCCATTAGCTGTGATAAAACCATATCTCCACTATGCCTCGATTTGTTTTTACTTTTCTCAAAATCTACCTATCGAAAAATTATTACTGAAATTTCAAGGACACATTTCACTAAATTTTTAGTATTATTAAACAATTTATTGATAAATATTTGACACAATTCCGAGTTTATTGAAGAATAAAAATGAAATTTAAGTGTTCTTAAATACTTTATATGTTATAGAGGAGTATAATAGCAAACTTTTTTTAGACTTTCATTTTTTAAATTTACGTTCCCTTTGTCCAACCTCTTGTATAGAGTCGATCCACTGTGCGGGGGGGGGGGGGGGGGCTGCCCCAGATCGACCGACAATCATTCTGGCACCATAAACGTAAACCCGATAATATAAGGCATTCAAAATATTTTATTCCAATTTTTATAAAATGACGTAAATTTTTTGTTAATTTTGACAATTTTAAACCAGGCTGGCACTATTTGAACAAGAAGTATGCCTGGTAACACTCATAAATGATTGTTTATTT
Source organism: Neomicropteryx cornuta (assembly GCA_020383195.1). Classification (NCBI taxonomy): domain Eukaryota; kingdom Metazoa; phylum Arthropoda; class Insecta; order Lepidoptera; family Micropterigidae; genus Neomicropteryx; species Neomicropteryx cornuta. The sequence continues at coordinate 1,864,049 of JAHKQU010000017.1, forward strand.
TACAAATAAAAAAAATAACCTCTATAGTATCAGGTATTTTTTGTTGAATTTAACTACATTTCAACCCCCTCTCTCCCTAACGTAATGACGCTTCAGTCGTAGTAGTTGTAAAATCTTGTGAGATTTTTGCTGCTAGCTCTCTGTCTATTGCGCAAGAGCGACAAGATTCGGGTCCACGCGGGTAGGATTTGTTCCCGGCGTACTTATGTTCCTTCGTGACTCCTGCCTGACCTGATCACCAAATTAATACATAAATAAGTCAGTAATTAAGTAGTGAAAGTGAGTCTTTATTGGATTGGTGGCGTGTCGTGTCAGACGGCCAAGCGCCCATCTTACAAGCCGTGCGTTCGAATATGTATTTTATTAATTTACCACAGGGAATACTTATTTCACTTTTACTTCAGCGACATTTTTCTTCAACAAGAACGGATAAGAATTTTTTTACGGGTTGTACAAAATTATTTTGTGGCAAACCCTAAATAATTAATTAACACGTATCGACAGCGTAATTCCATGAGTCGTTCTAAGGTACAACTTTGCATTGAATTACCGTATATTGAATAATAAATAAGGATATTAAAATTAATCATAAAATAAACTATTGCTGGTTCAATGTTATGCGCGAATTAATAGATAATTTTATAAGAAGCTATAAAAAATATTATTTAAAATTCATATATCTTCACGGATGTATTAAAATAATTAAAACATAGAAAGAGGGAAAATACATTGAGTGCTATACAAGACAGATATTGTTTTAAACAACCATACCTTCATCCAATTCCATGCGTTAACATGTCAGACATTGGGGAAAATCAAACCATATGTAGATAATTTAATGTATTTTTTTCGTTTATCATATATCAAAGATTACTGAAAATATTGTTTTAACCATACGAATAAACTAATCAGGGTTAAAACTAATTTATTTCATTTCAAATATAATAATCGTAAGATTTTTTTTATTACGTAAAATTTAAACTTTAAAATAAAAAAATAAATATATTTAAAATATTATTATATATTTTTTTTATTTTGTACATTATAAAATGTTTGTATTGGCTAATATTTAGTTGCCCTGATCTAAACCTAAGCGATGAAATTAATTTTAAAAACCTTCAATTGGAAAAAGGGTATTTGCTAGTACAAGATAGTCTTCTCATTGATCACTGTGGGGCGACGTGATCGGTAAGCTTCAACTCCATCTTAAAATATTTAAAAATATCATATCTGATATCCTCTCTCTTTCTATGAAAAGACCACTAAATCTAGTATTAGTAAAACACGGTATTCTCTTATTTAAACCTGATATTTATTACACAGGACATTCTGTTTGATTAATCTGATTTACCTATTTATTCTATATCCTTAGTATGTTTTTGAAAAATATTTTATTGCTAACGATTGGGAGCTTCTCTATCCAATCCTAGAATTGTATCCTTTTGAGTCAAAGTGTCATAACTGTACTAAGGGAGGCAGTGCGTAATTGTTTTGTTTTCATGACGTCGAATGGTTTTTTCCTCCGAAAATAACACTATGATAAAATTCTAAACATATTGTAATTTTGTGTACAGTATGCAAATCTCCGCCGAAGATGTTGCCGTTGGCCAATCCCGCACTGAAATTAAAACGATGATTAGCCCAGCTTTGGCTCGTTATTATTAGTTTGTTTGGCGAAGGTTATCGGCAGATGTTTGCCTTGCTTTCGATACATTCGTTAGGCGGTCGAAACGGCTAACGGCTAACGGCTGGGCCTTCTTGCCTTCGTGCCTTCGTGCCTAGGAAGTCGAGTCTCAGCCTCGAGCGGACGATATGTCGTCGGCCTTGAGCCTTGGATTCGCTTATCTCGAGCGCCTCTTCCTGGCGCGCATCTCGTACACTTACATATTAGATATAATCTCTATATAATATGAAAGGCCTTTGAAATGCAAAAATAAATTCAAAAATGGTTATTTGCGGCGAATGACTATCATTGTCTGTCGGCCACCTGTCAACACTGTTAGTTACTGTTACAGTGGTACAACACGGCAATAGAATATTCCTAACTAACTTTATTTGGTTGCGAATATATCTCTGAAGCGTCACATTAAACATGCTCAGAATGCAACATTGTACAGAGTTATGAAAACATATAATATCAACTTTAGTAATGCTAATGTATGTAAGGATTTATTTATTAAACAGATCAGGGAAAATATTTAACACGGATCCACATTCATTATTAGAAAACCCTCAGCCAGACACACACACACACACACACCTTTCTTTACAAACACATATACCGACATAAACCCTTAGATCTTCTACACTCCCAGCACCACTGCACACTCTACATGCACAAATACTTGAAACATAAATTGTTTTTTTTTTATGTTTTTTCACATTTTTATGTCGTATAATTAGGTAATCTGTGTGTATTTGTTTGTTTATTTTATCTAAAATGCAATGTGAATATGATTAAGTATCGCCGCTTTTGTATATATATTAAATTAATAAACACAAATAAATTATGGACAAAAAAACTTTGGCTTCATAGAGTTGATTAACTTTGTTATCAACTGCATAATAATGTATTAATCTAATGTTCAGATTCATCACCCCATACGGGCATTTACATTCAATAATGTTTTCGTATGTAACAAGAAAATCAACGTGACAGCAGCTGTGCGCACCGACTTTAGCTGAGTGAGTACATCACCTCCTAGCGCCCTCCTGAGTTTAACCGAAGGAGCGAGTCGCATTAGATTTATTTACAGCCTACGAAAAAAAAAAACGAAAGGAATAAACATGCTTTTTACTTCAAAAATGCTAACCTACAGCGTTTGATGAAGTTTAGACGCCCAACTCACGACATTGACACGAATTTGAGAGATATGGGCTTGCCTAGTCAGTCGGATTGAGGATCAACACTCGAGAATGGACTCTTGTGCGCGCCATTCCTTTATCTTACGACTGTCGGCAGCGAATGAGTCGATTACCGATTGGCAGCCAAACTAAGACCCCAGGTTTCGCGGTATGATTGTTAGTAAAATGTGTTATTAAAAAATGGCATTTTGTTGGCATATAAAAATTCCAAATTTCATGTGAGTTGAGATCATTTGCGTATTGCACATGCGTTGTAGTCATGGGATATGCGGTGAGCGTTTATTAATTATTAAGTATTATTTATTAATTAACCAACCTCTACAGTCTACAGCAATCGCTCGGTGGTTGTTGAATGAGTATGTGATGATATGCGGGTTTGCTAGCGGCGGTCGGCAGCTGTGCGCCGGAGTCGGAGTCGGAATATTTCCCTCGGTCAGTGACCCCAGGCGCCGTGCAGAGTCGCGCGTCGCGACGGACCCATCATTCATTACTTTTACCGCGCATTTTACCATAGGTATCATTAGTGATGTCAAATACCCGGGTATTTTTATTCGGGGTACATTCCCGGGTATTTTTCAAAAGTAAGCTTTTTATTGTGCGTAAGTAGTTATTAATTTGTAATATAAATGTGTTTTCGCGCCTATTTATATAGAAAAAATCCCTATCGGCACTCCGGAGGCGGAGGTAGATTTCATCTCAATTCGCCGTACTTTTGCGCAGCGAGAGTGGCGTATACTGCATAAACTGTACTTATGAAAAATTGTTTCAAACAAAAAATATAAGGAAATTATATAAACGCATAAACCCATAAACGCATTTTGAACGGATTTGAACGCATTGACTCTGTACCTATTAAGAGAAGTATTGATTTTTTGAATTTTGAAAAACCTAGGATCAATGGTTAGTGCTATTAAAAAAGTTTGCTTAGATAAGTTTTAAACCCTTATCTAAGAAATAAAAATTAAATTAATTCAATATATTATAATATACTAAGAAAGTTATAGCTAAATTTCACTTTTCCGAAAAACCTCCTCCATTCCTGACCTCCTGGTCTGATTTTGCATATTAACGAACTTGACAGAGATTTTGTGCTCTTAAATTTTATGTATTAATTTGAGTGATCGGTGTAAAATTACGGCAGTTATCGTGTCCACAAGAAAGTGATATAGATAGATAGATATATAAACTTTTTATTTGAGTTCTAGAGGTTTTGGGTTCTAGAGGATGTGAAACGCGAAGATTGCCGAAATTTTCCAGAAGTCATAACTTTCCTAATGAAATCTACCTAAAAAATACTTAAAAAATGAAATTTTAATAATTTTTCTACACACTCTGTTACAGGTCTCCATTATTAATAATGTACTTTAAGGATTTTAATAAATAACGAACACTTAAAGTGTTTTTTTATTTTTCATAGTGAGTTAAGTTGTAGATAGCCTGCATTTAAACTGCATACTGCTGCGCAAAGAATAGGTACGCTACGATACAATGACTATAACATGAATTAACTTTTTATATAATACAATACTATTTAGTTGAGAAACTTTATTTCCCAGATAACAATAAGATTCCCCACATTATCAAAGTTTTCTACAAAATTAACCCAAATTCAAGTAATGACCTAAGTTTTTGGTTTTAACTTTTTTAATGTCAAAAATAAATTGTTTTTGAGGCAATAATATCAGTATTTCAGACATGCAGGAATATAAATTTAATAAGTTGTATTATAAAGACCTCATTTAAAACTAATTAAATCTTCATTCAATAATATTATAAAAATAACAACAAAATTTAGCAAATATTAGGTAGATACCCTACCTACTGGGTATTTATCTGACCTACGAGTACATCACTAGGTATTATTTGCGGAAGTGATCAAATGATAGCTATTTAAAATTTGAATTAGCTAGAGTGGTCGGCTAAAAAATATTCGCGCTGCAAATTATTAATTATTTGTGTGCTATTTTAAAATACAAGCAAAAAAGCGATATAAAATTATTTTGTCGGCACACTAAACTTTTAAACGGCATATAAAAAGCCAATTCAGCTAAAATTATTTTGGAGTAGCAACTAATTCGATTCACCTTGCGGTTATTTTAAAACAACAAATTATTTTGCTTTAAGGTGAAGACATAATGAATCGCCTTACAAATAAATATACAGAGTATTAAATCGTCCAAGATTTATAGTTAAGAAATTATCTAAGCGATCTAGAAAAATACAAAAAGGAAATTTACACGAGGGCTTTAATAAAAATAAATAAATTTGAGCGTGAATTATGTTTGTATTTTTTTTTATACAATTTCGTACAAGTAATAGGGAACATAAACACCCTCTAAGTCCTCGGGAATAGTCTTGGGACAACTTGTTTATGTATTTAAAATCAAGGAGGTATATATATAGTCGTAGGCAGATAATTATCTGGCGAGGTTTATCGCAAGTGCAAGTGAGTTGGACGGAACACCTCGACCAATAGCTCACAAAAGCAATCTAACTTAATGCATTATTTGACATTTTAAATATATAAGTAATAAGTTTGTTTAGCAGAGTCTACTGTACTAATTTTGACAGCTTTGTAATGTTAAGCTAAAGTGTCTGCGCAGTGTCACTATCATCCCCTCATCTCGTCGGACGGCTGAGAAGTGAACAACGGTGTTTCGTAAATTACGATCCTCTAGGGAAGAGACGCGCCGCGAGTGCCGAACGCACAATTACAATTAATCATAGCCGCCTTACGCCATTTGCGATGCGTGAAGATCTTTTACCAAATAAAACTGATTATTTACGCGAATCAATAAATCGATCGAGTTGCTAGTCGATTAGAACGATATACTCGTATATTTGAATTAAGTTCGCGTTGCGCTATTCATTTGTTTGTAGTGACGCCGATAACCTTTCTGCGCTGTCGCCGACAGCTGTCAGGCTAGTCTAGTCCGTTCGACGGGTGGCGGTTTTTATGACGTAAGGCCACACCACTTTACTACCATCCGGACGCGCCACGTCGTGGAAGTGGCCCGACCCTCGCCGACAATCCCACTATCCTCACGAAGGATGACAGGTAGGGTCCTTCCCCCGTTCTCTCGCCTCTCACCGGTCGCCAACTAGTGCTAGTGCTATTGCTTCTGCCCAATCGCTAACGTGTGTTTTATTTTGTTGCAGGTGTGCCATCATCGCTCCTGACACGACATTCTGCCCTCGCCTTCACCCCCGCCTCCATCTTCGACAGGCTGAACTGCGTAGCGCCCCTCTCTGACGTCCGACCGCGGAGATTTTCTGTTCGATTCTTCGCCAAATAATATGTGAATTCGTTCCGGTCACAGTGCGAAAAGATAAGATTTTCAGTTGGGTCGGGTCGGGTCGGAGGACAATAGTGCGAAAGTGCAATTGACATTATTTGTGTTGGATTTGACGCTGACGAGTGCGTCGTGACGTGTGCCGGTGGACCGTAGGAATAAATTAGTGAATCGAATCGAATCGAATCGAATCGAGATGGAGCGCGAATCGAATCCCATGGAGGCCATGTGCCGCTCGGGCTGCGGGTTCTACGGGAATCCCGCCACCGATGGACTTTGCTCAGTTTGTTTTAAGGTTTGTACGACTGTCTAACTTTCCCTTGCTAAGCTAAGCAATTTTATTTTACGTCTTATCCTTTAAACGATGGCTATTCATTAATTGGCCAGATACAAAGATTTATTTATTTATCCATAAGCACATAAGTACATAACTCTAACACTGACAACCTTTAATATCTTTGAAACTGCCCGCTCAACGGCTAGTCTATATTAACTTTATCCTGGGGCTTAAAAACATAGTTCTGTGCATGGTATGTTTATTGACTACAAAAGAGTAGTGGTTTTACAGAATTCGCTTTCACTTTCAAAACACCTGTTTCATAAAAATAATTATTACAACATGGGTTTGTGAGTTAGCTCCTTACTACCTTACGCGATCGATTTTTTTTTATGTAGATTTCTCTAGAAAAGTTACTTATTGCAATGGGTACCATCTCATGACTTCCGGAAAATGTCGACATATCTTCGCGTTGCATATCCTCTAGAACCCAAAAGCCACCCTCAAAAAGTTTATATATATCTATCTATCTATCTATATTACTTTCTTGTGGGCACGATAACTGCCGTAATTTTACACCAATCAGTTTCAAATTTGATACATAAAATTTAAGGGCGTAAAATCTCAGTTAAAGTTCGTTAATGACAAAATCAGACCAGTGGGCCGGGAATGGGAGGGTTTTTCGAAAAAAGTGAAATTTTTCTATCACTTCCTTAGTATATAATATATCGAATTCATTTAAATTTCTTAGATAAGGACCTAAAACTTATCTAAGTAAAATTTTTTGATAGCAACAACCATTGGAAAAAAAGAAGAGAGAGAGAGAGAGAGAGAGAGAGGAGGGAAAAATTGGTTATTCAAAATTCAAAAAAATCACCCAAATAAGCACAGGATCAAATCCGTTCAAAATGTTAGTTGTGGGTCTATAATTTCCCTACAACTTTTGTTTGAAACAATTTTTGATATGAGAGACCCTTACGGTAAGGGATCACCAAAATGTAAAATGTATCAGCGCGCTTATAAGAATGAGCGCCGGACGTTACGCGCGCCGGGCGCGAGGAGGCGCAGGGGGCGACGCCTTGATAGATCATAGATCATAGATAGCTATGCGTGCGCGCATTTACGTAAACTCTCCATATTTTTAAGTAAGATAGTGAAACGTTTTTACGATTTAAACAGTTAACCCGTCTGTTGAACAAGCCCCTATAAGAAAAACAACCGAGGAATGTCCACGGAGATTTTTAAAAAAATGGTCTAATGACGGGCGCGTAGTAAAATGCTGATTTTATAAAAACTATGTATGTTAACTTATAACCTACACTACTTTGAAAAACCTATGAAATTCTCTAGAATATGGTTTTATTACTTACTATAACAGTGTATAAAAAAAAAGAAAATATAAAGCGACGACACCCGTTTTTTATTTTTTACTTATGCTCCTAGATATCATATAAAACTGTTTATATAAGTAATATGTATTTTTTACCGTTAATAGAAAATTTAAAAAAAAAAGGTACCCATATACCTAAGGCAGATGCCGTAATATTTTTTTTTTATAAAATATTTTTTTATTATTATTATTACTTTATAAGTTATTCTTCTACTCAATGGTTTTTTTTTCCAAAATTTAATTTTAAAAATACAAAATAAAACTAAAGTAAGGTAGAAAAAAGAATAGATATTTTTAAAATATATTTTTTTCATAAAGTGATTAAAAATGGAATATCTCTTCTATTTATTTTGATAAAGAATAACATTTCTAAATAAAATAAATTAAAAATTATATATTTAAAAATTTATTTAAAATATTAAATGTTGATTGTTTGTAAACGCTTTAAACAAAGTGACAACTGCTCCGAAATGCCTAGTTTGTGACATCAACGTCTTGGAGTATATTCATTATAGAATACATATGTTATTCGCAATAAAATTTCACACGGAATACTTTATCTAAATGTATTTGCATACAAATCTATCGAAAGATAAGAAATATATTAGATTCTCGTGTATACGCCATTATCGTTATGCGGCCGCTGTCAGACAAAAATGAGACACTAAACATTTATATTTTCAATCTTGCGACTCGGCTGATGTAAAAAAAAAAAACTATGTAAAATCCGTTTTGACTATGTTTCTGTAACATTATAATAAAAATAATAGGTTGTACTCATTTTTTATGGCCCAAAATCCTTCCAAAATAGAGCACAAACTCACGCTAACCTTACTGTAAACACCGAAAAAGTGAACTATTTCTTGACGATTCAACACAGAAAACCTGATTTTCCTTTTAAAATCCGGTGTAGAATTGAATGGAGATATTTATGATGTTGGTAAAAGCTAAGACCAATGCTACCAACATTAAAAAAAAATATTAAATTAGGTATATCCTTGTGCCGCATGGGTCTGGCTCGATCACTCGACTAATAAGTTTTTATTGCCGTACCAGTGCGGCACGGACACTACTGAGGTTAAGTGATTTAAAATAATCTTAAAAAAGTGTTTGATACAAGATGACAGTCGTCTAAGTTCGCCAAAATCGGAGCAATGGAGCGGAAATAAGGTTTCGAAAAGCTAATTATGGCTATAATTTTTTTATTATCCAAGATGTCAAATCTATTTAAATTTTATATTATTTCCTAGATAAGGGCCTAAAACTTATTTAAGTAAACTTTTTTTATAGCAACAACCATTGGTCATAAGGGTGGAAAAATTGTTTTAAAATTCAAAAAATTCACAGTCACAGGATCAAATCCGTTCAAAATGTTATTTATGGGCCGATACAACTTTTGTTTGAAACAATTTTTGATATGAGCAATCCTTATAGTAAGGGTTGGCTATAAATGCTTCTCCGATTGGCTTTCTTATAAGCTAAACATTTTTACGTTTAAGCAACATTACCGAATGAATTAAATTGAAAAGTGTTTATTATCTCACTGATAGGATTAAATCTTTCAAAAAAGTTTCCGAAACTACTAGAGGATTTTAGAGATATATAGAAGGTCTTGTAACCTTATAGAATAATTTTGAAACCTTTGGAATGTACGAGAAACTTCCGGTTTCTTTCCTAAGTTACTGAAATGTTTCAAAAATTTGAAGAATTATGTAGTAGTAAATGAAAGTTTCCAGTATATTCTATATCGGACAGTTTCAGAAGCTTCTAGACGGTTCTACAGGTGAGTGGAAGAAGCTACCAGAACAATTTTGACCTTTTTGGAATGTTCGAGAAGTATGAAGAGTGTGGTAGAAAATTTCAGAATATTCCTTCCTGAACAGTTTCAGAAGCTTCTAGAAGAGTCTAAAGATTGGTTTTTTAATAAAAAATTTATAAAAACCATCGCCTTTTTGTATATAGAAATACGAACCCCTATCCGATGAAATCTACCTCCGCCTTTCGGCGGTGTGCTGAAAGGATTTTTTTTATTATTTATTATTGTCTAAAAGTGTCTGAAATTATTCTCTCTAAAAGTGCATTAAACATAGAAAAATGTGATGAGTATTTGTTTAAACGAAAAAACAGATGTATGGGGAAGATTGCTAATTTCAAGATAATAATAATTTACCTATCACAGAGTGAATGGTATTATTGGGTCATTCATATGAAATATATTTTGTCAAAATGATCTAATATTTTTAAATATATATATATATATTCAAGTCAACTATGTACTATGAGTTGGGCATTATGTTATTAATGTTTCTTATTAGAATTAGCAATTCTGGTTGAAAAAAAAAACTGATAAACTTTGAAGCGTTTAGTACTTGACCTATTTTTAGCATTGCTTAGTAAGAAAATGATGAAATCGCTCTTAGCGATTGTTTATAGTGAATGAAGTTGTGATTTTGTTATTTATCACTTGATCACTTGGATTTTAGCCAAAATAGATAGAAATGTTGCTCCTTCAATACGCACTGTAGGATTTAATGTAACATAAAATGAAGAACCTCTTTGTAGAGTTTTAGTATAATATACATATACATTATGTGTACATATATGTGATAGATTTATTAAAAAAAAAACAATAAATTTGCTGTAGATCGTCAGGGTTGCCCGTTTATGGTTGTGAAGAGAATAGGTTCTCACTTTTGTATGATATTCTAATAATTATTGTGCAAGGGGGGAACAGGACGATAAATTATTATTATAAAAAGCACTATCAGCAGATTACTGAAAAAATCTGGGTCAAAAACCAAAGTCCAAAACGCCGGCAAGACTACAAGACCGGCAAGACTGGAAAAAAGCAAGCCAAAGAACTTACATTAGGATTCTCGCAAAAAAAAAGTTTATTCGAGCTACTAAAACAAAGCAAAAACTAATTAAGCTGACATGCGCCCAAGCAATATAAATCAAAACAACCCTCGAGTGCCCTGCGATATTTTTCAAATTGCGAAATTACAGGCGCGTGCTAAAATACTCATTTTAGAAAAACTATGTATGTTATGTTGATAAACTATACTATTTTGAAAAGCTTATGAAATGCTTGAGAATATGGTTTAAATTACTAACTTTAAAAAAATTTTGCTAAATTTTATATTTGTTAATTAAAGAATAAGTAAAACGATGACACCCATTTTTCAATTTCTACTTATGTTGCTCAATATGAAATAAAACTAATTATAAATATTTTATATTGTTTACATTGAGAAAAAATATTTAAACAAATATTCCTCATACTTAATTATAATTATATCATTTTTTTATTTTTCCTTTTTTTATGTATTTTTTTGATAGTGATATTAATTGGAATATCTATTCTATTTATTTTGATAAAGAATTATTTTTTTAAGTGAAGTCAGTTAGAAAGATGTTATATATAGTTAAACATTTATACTTTTAAAAGAATTGCCGGTGTTTGTTACACGGCATAGATTTGTCAACTTATCTGTCAAGCTGCACTGAATTGCGATTACCATATCAGCATATTGGATTATATACATTTTACAATACCTATGTGATTCCTAACAAAATTTTATTAGAAATAATTTATCAATAGTTTTCACATACAAATGTATCAAAAAATATGAAAATATATTAGTTACTTATGAAAAAGGAAAAGCGAAACGGAAAACATTTATTTTTCAATTCTGTAACACGTACGTGAAAATACCATTTTTATAATAACAAAAATCCTTCTCTACACTATGTTTATGTAATATTATTATAAAAATTTAAAGGTTATATTTACTTATAATTGCATAAAACCCATGAAAACGGCACAAGTTTGCAATAAACAAACTAAATCGTGTATTAAAAATCGCAAGATATTAGGCATTTTGCTTTGACATTTCAAAATGGTTTTGCTTCTTAAAATCGGGTGTAGAATATAATGGAGATTTTTGTTGCTTTGGAAGTCTCAAAAACCGATATTGCCAGGAATAAATATTAATTGGATACCCAGCACTGACACTTGGCAGAACTTTTGATTGACCACCAGTATGGGTAGGACAGCAGGATGAGCCATAACAAATAAAGACCTATAAAAAAAAGTTTAATAAGGTCAGCAAACGAATGTCACTCCAAGTAATATTTCCTTTCTCAGTAGCAATTTGATAGAGGATTTCTCCTGCTTTTATCTTAACTTCAATACTCATCCAACCGGGTTATAGATTCCATTTTAAATACAGTTTTTGTGTGGCAGGTTTTTGTTATATCTTGAGTATTCTCAAATTTTAAATGTGAGGTAGCACAGAACTACGAGATAAATCTATTCACTACAAAAGAACATAGATTATGCATAGATTTGTTTTTCGAGATTCTATAACAAATTTTATTTGAAGTAAAGTTTAGCTACAATTTATTTCAATAATAAAAATGTATGTATTGTCAGCAAATTGCAATAGTTGGAAGATCTTTGTTTTTGTGTTTTTTTTTAATCTTTTACAGGACGAAAAGTATGTTTCAGTTGGAAACCCTTTTTCATAATATACAGTTGCAAGACGAGGCAGTTTAGGGTTTTCAAAAAACATACATAGGTTTCGTGGTTAGCCCACCGAGAGATCCACTTTAATTTATTTGAGAATTCAATTGCTAGGTTGCTGTGGTTTCACTTTATACAAGAGCCCGTATCACGGGCAGACTCACTCCTAAATGCAGTATCATAAGACATGAAATCATTTCAAAAATGTAAAAATTAATTTGGCCCTTTTTATATAAGTAATTCAACTTCCTTTAGATCATATTGCTTTGATTTTTTTTTTTAAATATGTTATTTTTCACTGACAATTATTATGAAAAAATGGTTTAGTGATTGTGCTCCATTTTGATAAAAAGTATTTTTTTATAATTGCCATGAGGGTAATTTTTTTCAGTTAAAATTTTTATTGTGTAATTTAATCGCCTGATAACTGTGGTGAATGAAAAACTCATACTTAGGAATCTGTGATGGGTATTTATATCTTAAGACTCTTAACTACCTATGTATTATTCTTCGAAATTAATAGAAGTGGTGTGGATGCATTACAAACTACATGATTTGATGCAGATTTCTAGGTTACAAATTGATCAACATAACTATTAATCCACTAAAAACTAGCTTTTATTTTTTAAACTATCTTTATATATGTTATATATATATAAGGGTTGTTTATATTTGTATAACTTTGGGATGCTTTAATAAAAATGAAAACACATAAATAAAACAATTTCAGGAGGCCTTAAAGAAGAAACAACAACCGCCACAAACGAGTCCATCGCCTGTCTCCTCGGCAGGCTTTGTGAGTACAGCGGCGACCACAGCAGTCAGTCAGGTGACGACAGCCATCAGTGTCCCTCCCGTGACGCCAGTAGTCCTTCCTCCCATGACACCCTCAGCGCCTTGCCTTCCCCGAGCGCTACCCTCAGAACCATGCCCTGTGCCTGGTGCAGATGATGTGAGTTTATTATGTATATAATTTTTTAAATATAATTAAACCATGAACTACTGCAATTGACAAATGAAGGCAATGAGAAAGAAGGCTATCAAACAGTAGCAAAAAGTAAAAGAGAGTCATCTGTTGATTGTGTTGTGTGTTTATTAGAATTTTATTCTTTTATTATTCTTTTCTATTAGAAAATTTAATACAACCAATACTAATTTCTTATCTGTTAATAATTACTTAGCCTTTGAGTTCGGTCATTTCACTCAATCTCTAGGCTTTTCGATCCTGCAATCCGACATGCTCCTATTTTGTAGTTTGCAAACATGCATGTCCTTAATAAATTCTAACAATACATTTTAATATAAGAAGCCATTGTGATTTAATTCCCCAGGAACAAAAAATATAGCATTATTTGATTACCTATTAAATTTGCAATAAACAAACAACAAATAATTTATTATTATATCTTTTCATTCACAAATATAATATTTCAGTATGATTGCCACGGATATAACTATTTTTTTGTAATTTATAAATACCATGGTTTTTATTACTATTGTAATTTCCTAGTAACCATAACAAAAAATAAAAATGTTCAGAATTGAATTTTAATAACAGCATTATTTCCATTTTGGACATTTCATTTCAGTGGAATTTTGCAAAATATAAATATATTTTTGACCTGACCTAAAGCTCTTACACTCAACCTGCTTATTATGGATAATAGCAAAAAATCAGGTCATAATGACTCATCTGAAAATGTCAACGATAAGACTGAAGAATTGTCAGCAGTAAATGATACAAATACTAAATCATCAGTTGTAGAAAAGGAAGAAGCAGAAATAAAAAACAATCCTGACTCTGTACTTGTCGCTCAACCTAGTAACCTCAATCAAGTTGAGGATGGTGATGAAGAAATGGAGAGACAGGACACTTTATCAGAAATTCCGCAAAGGAAAAAAGCTGTTAAACGGGTCTGTACAGATGGCCTCAACTGAATGTCATCTTTATCTGAAATTTTTAATATAATTATTAACTAGCTTATCACCACCCATATTTATTTGTACTAAATTTGCTCAATGAAAACTTAGCTGCCAGAAGGTTTTTATCTGGGACCCTCAAGAAAGCTGTGTATTTAAAGAATTAAAAATACTCACAATCATTACATACTAAGGTATTTTATTTTTCGAGATAAGATTTTTAATACTCTTCTTCAGAACATCTTCAATAAAATGTCTCTTTGAGGCCCTCAAAATAGTCATCTACCTCTACTTAAACTTTTTTATTAGAATGTTTAATTCTAGCATTTTTTTTTCAAATTTGAGAATAAGTGTAAGTCTGACAGTGCCAAATTAGGCAATTAAGGAGGGTGGAGCAGTAATTCAAACTGACAAATGTGGATTTAGTTGTTCTGGTGGAATAGAACTTTCTTGACCTGCATACCATACCAGTTCGTTTTGACTTCTATTCTTCCGTAAGCAACGTAAAAGGTTTCAATGATATGCTGAACTTATTATCATAAAGGTAATTAATCATTATTTTTTTGCATTTCAAAAAACTAAATCTGCAAAGTTATTTACCCAAAAATACTTTTTTTTTGTTCGGAGACTAAATGTTTCCTCTGTTCCAACTTTTGTTTTCTGTACTCTGGAGCCTGGTGATGAACCTGTGTTTAGTGTTGTATTGCCACAAATCTCCCTAAAACTCTTAGATTCAGATTTTGCTTCATAGAGCCCTTAATAATTTTGCAAAATCATTTTTCGACTACACTTTTGGAAACCACAGTGTAGCATTTTTTAAACTTCTAATTCCTTTGTTCTGAATTATACGAGATCACTGCAATCTCAACCATTTCTCTGATCTGTGTATGATATTCTTCAGGACTAATCTCTGTAATCATGTCTCATATTTTTTAAACATTTTCTTGTCATTGGCTTGTCAATGTTAAAGTTCTTTTACTGGTAATCAGTCATCTTCATTGATATTTTCACCACGTTGCAATTCTGCTGTCTGCTTCTTAACAAATACAAATACAAATACAAAAGATTATATAGAATGTATTTTTTTTTCAGAAGTCAATGGAGGAAGGTGCGGCCAGTAGTGGGGGCAGCAGTGCAGCCTCTGTAGACCTCGACGCAGATTCAGATAAAGATCCTAGTAAAGATAAAAAGAAAAAAAATCGTTGTGCAATATGTCGTAAGAAAGTTGGACTAACAGGTAATTCATTTGTATTGTTTTCCCCCCATAGTTTAGTAATTTTAGCTCAAAATTTACTAAAATATATGGAGCTATTTTATCAATTGGAATATGTTCGTTATAGAGCGAAGTTAAAATTTATTGACACTGGTTATACTTAGGCTCATAAAAGGGTGCTAGTATTTACATTAGATTAAAAAACAGCTGGCGGTTTTTTTACCACAATAACTTTAAGAATTCTTTACAGTATCAACTTTTGCCCTACTTTACAAGGTGTGGCTAATCAATTTCCTTCATATTGGAAGGGGAATTGGTAAGTAGACTTGATGATGAAAGATCATTCTGTAGTAGATGTTTCTCATACATACAGCAGAGCTGTCTTTACATTTCTGTTTAGGTATATTTTATTTTGTAATGTATTTTTAAGTGTTTATCGAGATAATGATGATATAATATATTCCATAGATCTGCAAAGGCAACTTTTTACTCGTATTTTCTGCTGCTTCCTGAACACCAATATCATATGTCAAATTAATAACTAAAGGTGATAGGATTCAATTTTATATTTATAGCTTCTATCCGTTTTCATAATCTTTATTGCAATATCTTGCAGTATGTGTCACTCTTCTTCCCAAGCTGACCCACGCTTTGAATGTCGTTAATACTCCTTTGGCCTATTAGACCCTCTTTTGTGACCACTGCCACAAACGTTAGACGAGTTAGTTCTTCACAGCATTACGCAAACCGCTCTCCTCTAGGTCGCCGGTAAACTTGTTTACTTTCATTGTTACCATTAAACTTAACTTGGTTTCATTGAAGATCTCTATGTACCACATTCTCTCGCTTGAACCGAGGTCGTGATCGGTGATGAAATGCAGTATAATTGCTAGTCTATTAGGTATCTGGTTATTCTCCCGCAGTCTTTACCTCCCAGATATCAAAAAGCCACCTATGCAGTGGAATCGACAATTGCGACACACTTTTGTGGAAGCGGTTTTCTCGCACGGATGTATATTTATTTATTTATTTATCTTTATTGGAAAAACCAACAGTTTTACACAGTAACATACAAAAAAGATACCTTAAAGATCTGGGACTGAGGCTTTTATGTACTTTAAATACTATACTTGCAGCATCATTCCACATTCGGATAAAAAGAGTCTATTTGGGTGGTTTAACATTGTTACCGTAAAGAATTCTGAACCCCAGTTAGAAAGTCGTCATATTTGGCAATTTTCTAGACACCGTGCTTAGAATCTCAAAAAGCTCTATATGTCTCTATATTTTACTTATCCTATTATGATAGACCTATCCTTAGTTTGTGATTTCTTTGGCAGCTGCTGTTTTACCACATTAAATATCTTAACACGTTGAACGCTTTGTCGGCCACCGGTGGCCGGCACCCACCCATTCCAATTACGCCTTGTCCGCCACCGGTGGCAGACGTGACAAACCTCACTTTGACTTGACTTTCAGAGTCGTCGGCCACGCGCTGCGTGTATTTTACTATTTGGAGTGGCCGACGTGGCCTTTCTCAATATACCTGCAGTTTGGCTTTAGATTATTTTGATGTCATCAAAAGATATGGTCATATAATAGGTGGTTTTTTTTTATAAGACTACATTTTGTAAAGGTTACATGTAAACGTATATATTGGATGTTTTAACTAACTACAAATAAAAATTTAACAAATAAAAAAACACAAAACTAAACTTTTTACTAAATACAAATAAAAAACAAACAACACGTCGGCCACTAGCGCTGAGCGACAAGGTGGCCGATGTGGCGCCATCTATAAAATGATTCCATTTGAGCCGCGGCGTACACCGGTGGCAGACGTATGAAAAATCTTAATTAATTATCTAAAAATCACACGAAAATAAATGAAACAAGTACATTTACATCTATTTTATGATTTAAAATAAATAAACTTAAAATTTTTTTTTAGACATTTTACACAAATGTCGAAAGCGTTCAACGTGTTAAATAAAAATCTCTATGTCAACATACAAATTAAAAAAGGTAAAAACATATAGAAAAATACATGGACCGTATACTGATTCCATACATCTATCTGATTACCCTGATTCCCCTTTTTGAGCATATGTGCCATGGATTTCAGCCACCTTTTGCAATTATCGATGTCTTAGATGTCAGTTTACCTACTCTATCTACTTTTTTTTAATATCATACATATTTAACATACTTTAACGAAACCTTATAATTGGAGCAGCGGTTTTGTATTTTATGTGTGCCTTATAAATTATAATATTCTATGTTCTGTTGGATTTACAAATAAACTAAAAATAAAAAAAATAAAATATTTTATTTTAGTTATTTTTGAACCTGATTGGTTAGGGATAAAACTGATCACAATTGATTGTCTTTCTAAGAAATCCTATTGTAAACCTCGCTGAGCCTGTATAAAAATATCAATCTTGCAATTTTTTTATAAAAATCAAAATCCAAAGTGATGACCTAATTTTATTTTTATTTTATTACCTTCTTGAATACATAAATTAACAAAAAAATCCCATTTTATAAAATTAAAAAAAAATAAACTCATCAAAATCTATATTGGCATCACATTAACCCTTTGAGTTGCAAAAGTGCACCATTATTTTCGCGTGCGAAAGTTCCTTGAGTCACAATTATGCATTAAAAAAAATGAAAACATTCATCCATCTACTGTAAAATCAGCTGTGTAGGTAAGAGACGTCAAATTGCAACAAAATTGGTGTCATCTGATTTACCATGAAATTCTCTGTTATAAAATGTCATTCTGGTTTCCAGTACTAATCGGTCAAGCAAAGACATTTAAAGTAAAGTTAATTGACAGCATTGTACGAATGAATCTTTTTATAGTCTTTAAAAATATAGCTGCCGAAGTGTGATATTCATACGAACGTTTGAAAACGTCTTTGTATAAAAAAGTGTTAACAAGTGTTATTTCTTTGTACATAAAATTGTGGCATCTTTGCAAGCCCCATGTTAATCAATAGCTCTATGTGGAAAAAAAATAATTCCATTGAAACCTACTTTGCTGCATTCTGAATAGATAAAAGTAATAATATTTTGTGAACATTCATTTAAAAAATGTGACAGCACGGTCTTTGGAACGTATTGTCTATTACTGGCTAGTTAAAATTAATACAAACTCATCTAGAAACAAACACATAAAACCATGTTCAGTGCCACATTATAATTATTATAAAATTAATATTATTATTTTTAAATTGAAATATTATGTCCATATTGTTTCATTACTAGTCAAAATTTACAAAAAAATCTTAAGCGGTGTTAAAATTTATGATGAATTGAGAAAATGTCATGATACTATTGTTTGTTTTTATTTTAATTTACTCAGACCTAAAAAATAACCGAACGCACATTGAACGGTCTAAACGTGCCAAAGGGCCAAATGGAGATAAAAAATGAAGCAACTCATCACAAGTTGGTACCACAGGTGCGAGTACTCTGGGTGGGAAATGCCTTTAATGACGCCTGTAGGGCATAGCAGTAAGACTACAAATTCTCGTTAAATAGTTTATTACTACTAAATAATGTATAGAAGCAGTTGATATTATAATATAGCTACAGGTGTCATAACCGAATTTCTTATTTAAATTCGTCATGATCGATTTCAATCCATTTTAACTTTATATAAAATTGTTTTTTTTTTGTGCAGGTTTTGAATGTCGATGCGGTGGCTTATTCTGCTCAGTGCATAGATACAGCGATAAACACAACTGCACATTTGACTACCGGGAGCTGGGCGCCCAGGAGATCAGGCGCAACAACCCGGTCGTTGTCGGTGAAAAGATCCACAAGATATGAGCGCATCTGTCCCTTTTAGTGTCGTCCGTTCTATTATCTTTTATTTTGCCAAACTTCCTTTTATCTTATTCATCTTTGATCCGTTTATCGAGTTAAAACGACATGGACATTGTTGTCGAATATTGCTATCCATAAACAAATGAATAAATGTGTTCTCTAGCCTGCGTTTTGTTTTCTTGAAAGTAGTGATAGTTGTGTGCGGCCTAAGGCAGATTCTCACTGTTCAAATTGTGAGTGAACAATAAATAGTTATATTTACGATAGAATTAAAGTGCAGAGACAGGAGTGCCACGTCAGTGCAAATGAGGATTATACGAGTCGTGCGAGACATTGAGAAACGTCAATTAATTTGTAAAAATTGTACATGTTTGAATTGCCGCCGACAAAAATGGCTCGAGTATGCCTCGAGAGTATGCGTGAGCAGGTGTCCAAATGGGACACCCTCAATAATTTACATTTGTTTAATGAGACTAAGGATGGTTCACTTATTGTCATAATGCTGTTATCAAAATTGTTGTTATATTTTCATTTTCTCATATTTTTGTTTCTTTATTTCGCGTGGTTAATTTTTGAGCTTATTAATATTTGTTCCAGTTTCTTTTTAATGAGAGCAGAATAGCAAAATTATATTTTAGAAACAAAGCATACAAGTTAAAATAATTTAGAAGCAATAATTCTATTATTAAGTGTGCTTTTTAATTTGTTGGAAATATAGTTCAGTTTCAGGTTTATACTCTTCAAAGGCGTTTTGTTTAACTTCTACTTTGCTTCCAAAACTGTCTAAAGACGGCTTACGGTATTTACATAATTTGGAAACAAACAATAAACATAGCTTTAGTTTTAAGAGAGACAACATTTCACCTCCATTGTAAATAATAGTATAGTGAAGAATATTAGGGACTAAAAGAATTCGACGACCGATTCTACAAATTTATTTTGTTCAAATATGTACTTTGTAATAGTGCATCAATTTAAATGCATTGCTTGCAGAGGTTGCTTATAATCACTTGGCTTTTAATCATACTTTATATTATACTAGAATTTATAAGTTTCTTAATTCACAACAGGAATTTTCAAACTTTAGCTTTATACACCGTGTCCCAAGACCATCCCAAGTTGATGCTGCGATATCAAGAATAATTTGTGAAGACCATAAATTCACCATGGTTTCTGAGAAAAAAAAACCTACATAATATTAAAAATGTCTTGTAATGGGTACATGTTACTCGTCAGATGGTAGATAGGTGGGTTGAGGGGAGCGGAAAGCAACAGCTGGTGTATATCGCTCTCTCGCTCTTTTGTGCCGGCCAGGTTCATTCGAGGTCAAGGCTGTTAGCTGTTTGTTGCTGATTTCATCAAATTAGAAACGTGTTGCGCTGCGTCTTAAAATTAACTGATAGTATACATTTGGGTATCAATTGACTGAGAACCGTGATTTATTCGTAAAAGTGCAAAGGCGAGCAACTAAAATTCTAAGACCTTTGAAAGGTTTAGAATATGAAGAAAGGTTTAAGCGATTCAAATTGCCTACTCTCAAAAGAAGGTGAAAGCGCGATGATCTCATTGACATATAAAATGTTGTCGGGCCACTATGATTGTCAAGAGCTTAAGAATATATTCATAGCTAATGAGAACACATACCTACACGAGGCCATCATATGAAACTCAGTAAAACTAGCTTTCGAACGAATTCTAGAAAACATATGATTGGCAATAGAGTGGTGGACGCGTTGAATCAACTGCAGGATTCGGTTGTTGGCGCAAACAGCATCAATAAATTCAAGAACTGTCTTCTTATTCAGCTATCTTAGTAACAAATGGAAACAGACACATCAGCTATGCTGTCTGTCTGTTAATATAATAATAATAATTATTATTATTTTCGCATGTTTTCATATAATTTCTTACTTATAATAGGAAAAACAAACACCCCGTTTAGTCTTCAAAAACGGTCTTGGGACACCTTGTATTGTTCACCTTTGTCTTTTTGAATTTACGAGCAAAAATATATTACATTATTTATTATGTATATAACTTTGAGGATGTATTTGGAATGAAAGAATATAAACAACTATAATGTGGTAATTATCTACGTTATTATTTAAATTGTTTATTTGCTAATCACATGCAGCATTTTCATCTACCATTTATTAGTTGATTAGTTATTCCTGAGACCTCGTTAATAAACGATAAACATTACTTTTGCTACAACATTTGTATGCTAAATGTAAATTTTGAAATTTAATTCTTTAAACATTTTCTTATCGCAATATATACACACATATATATATATATATTTTTAATTTCTTTATTTCGACGATACGTTATGCAACCAACCACCAACCTTTTTCAAGTTTTTAGGTTGATGTCATATGGTACGTTTTGTTTTGCACGGTACATGCACTCCTTATTTAAAGAGAGGTAGGAAAAATGTGTAACCGGTTTCTGTTATCTTCAAAGATACCCCTGATTTTGCGGTACAGGAAGACACCATTTTATTTTTTACATACTATATAATTAATTAATTTTTACACTTTATTAAACTCGCTTTAAAATAAAAAATAAAAAAATCAATAGTCAAGGAAGTGAAATGGCAGCTTAAAATCGACAGACTTAATGGTGGCAGGTTCTTTTTCATTTTTTGAATATAATATCAATTAATGAAGGTGTTGCAGTGTTCATCTACTTTACAAATCTATTATCGTATTTTATGATCGCTGAATCATTTTTTCTCACTCCAGATATGTATCTGATAGGGTTAAGATTTAGTT
Organism: Neomicropteryx cornuta; assembly: GCA_020383195.1. Classification (NCBI taxonomy): domain Eukaryota; kingdom Metazoa; phylum Arthropoda; class Insecta; order Lepidoptera; family Micropterigidae; genus Neomicropteryx; species Neomicropteryx cornuta. Next base: position 1,886,143 of record JAHKQU010000017.1, read on the forward strand.
ACTTAATCAAAATGCTTTAGAATGCTGAGCGAGGAGATAGATGTTGGCGTTGTCCCGAAAATCTAGGCGATTGTTCATTAAATCTGTAGAGTGATGTTTAGGACAAAAAATATTGGCATTAAAAGGAAAAACAAGTAATATTTTAGGTCGCCATTTTGCCTCCTTTAGTGGTGTTAAATTATTTTGTTACAATCTGTCTGACACTGAGGCCTAACACGATCCTGATTTGTCTTTAAGAATCATCCAAGTTAATGAAGGTTGATCATTTCAGGCCTCAATGTCACAATATGTCTATTTGAATTTACTGGTTATTATTAACTATAATGGTTAAATCCACATGTTTCGTAGGTCAACACATCCCATTGAATGAGAATGTCTTTAATATTATCATTGCTATTTATTCTGCCTACTCCATATTATATCATATTTACACCCATTAACACTGTCATATATTGTCTGTAATTCAATTTTATGTAATATTCATATCTGTAGTTTGATGTAACTATATATTTCATGAAATCTTGTAATAAATACATCTTTTATTACTTAGTAAAGCCAAAACGGTTTTTGTGTGTTTTGGTCTTAATTTGTGTTTTCATATTAATTTTTAATTTGAATTTTACACACATTATTTACATATATCTTCCATTAGTAGTTTTAATAAAAGTGAGTTGTGAATTTCTCTCCTGGATATGGGATGTGTGATTGATTATCTATGAAACAATGGGATTGATTCTGAGTTTGAAGAGTGTATTTAATACTAAAAATTTCTATAAGCAATGCATTTGGAATGTTGCTTTTATACGCTATAGAGATTGTCTGTAGAGATTTGATGCACCACCAAACGCCTTGATAGCCTTAAATGAAGACCTGTCGCATTGATTCTGTTTTATTTAGGCATTGTTACCTGTCTTCGACTCGCTCATTTATACTAATTACTATTATTACTCTATGCAAATTTATAATGTAGTGAAGTTTCCTGTCCATCAGTTATATTTAGTTGTAAATATTAAAGACATTATGTATGTAATTGAGACCATAGTGCCATTCTCTTTTATCTTCCTATAAAATTAACTGTAGAGGTGTGCAAGTGCTCGTTTTTTTAAGTACTCGTCCCAAGTATAAAAGTATTTCATAATTTCTAGAAGCAAGCCAAGCATCACTTAGAAAGAGAAAATCTTAACTATATAACAAGTTCAATGCAAGCTTATAACAATGCAACTATATAACAAGCTTAATGCTTCAGTTCTACGCAATGTATGTGAAGTACAGGAAGTGAAAATCTTGTGCTCGCACATCTCTATTTGATTCGCCACTCGGTTATCATAAAAACTTCAGTTGCGTAAGTGAAATTAAGCGGCAAGACTGATAAATTGTAAAAATAAATAACGATGTGGCATCAGTCCAATGCCATGTATAATGTTTTAATTCTCATATTTATTGCATCCTGATTAAAGTGTAATAAATTATTATTCATTATTTTCATTGTGACAATCCAGCCAAAAATGTGAAGATAAATTTATTATAAAGATAGAATACCTACTCTGTGCTGTTGAGCAGCATGTGCGGGAATTTCAGACTAATAAAAAAAGCCACTCAAAAATCAATTACATATTTTAATAACAAATTTCATCTTTGTATTTACTAATTATTATTATTGGTAAATGACCGCATATATTCATGCGATAGTTTAGAGCAGTCGTGCATGATATAACATGTTCTAAATGTATCGAAATTGTGACTTAATAAATTCTTCAATTTACCAATAATAAAATTGTGTCTTATTGTTTGTTTTATGAAAGTGTGTAAATAATGACATTTGGTAGGCTGTCGAAATGTAACACTACCAGCTAACATATATTAGCTACTTTTAGACATACAAATGCCCGGGAGAGATCTCCAGTCTTCCTTCTGACATGCTATCGAAGTACTGAACAACTTAAGTTGGTATATATTTATATTACGTTAATACTCAAATATTGAAAATGTGGCATCTCTTAATAAGGAACAGCAAAATCTAATATCAATAATTATTAGGATCTTCAATTCAAGAAAAGGTAACTTTCATAATAAAATCACATCTTTTTATTTTCACACGAAGGAATGACAATTGTGATTTTATAAAATAATTTCTTTTGATTGCCGAATGGGTTTTGGTGAAATGTGTTACAATACATATTCATTATCTTAAAGTTAATTTGACTCAAAACTATTTATTATAAAGCAATTAAAAATTAAAAGTATCCTGTGATTACCCTCCCCCCCCCTGATCCTAATAATTTTGTTAAATATGATCTCTGAAGAGTATGTAAAACTTGTTAATGTTTCCAAAAGATATGGCTTCGACCGTGGATGTTTTAGTAGTATAGATTAGGCAAAGCGGTCTGTTCAATGTGCTACCAAGATGGCCAAACTGTTCCTGCTTGCTTGTCTTTTTTCGGTTTCACATTGTGTCTCAGCCTCGCTCAAACCTATGACTTAATTCAGCTTCGACTGTGAAAAAGAAAGCGCTGATCGCGTCCCTCTCCATACCTCATAAATGGCAAGCATTTAAGATTGTTAACACGTTGATTGTCCCGGCAATTTTCAGAAATCTGGCCTAACATTTTCAGAAATCTGGCCTAACAGTTTAGGCCAGATTTCTGAAAATTGTCATTACAATTTGATTTAATCACATTATATTATTAACACCTCTAATTCTAGTGCATAGTTCATTTTTTAATAAATTTTGTGTTCATGCAAGCCAGCATTGATTTTTTTTTCTTTTGCCAGAAACCATCTATCGATATTAGCACTGATATGTTTCGAGTTTAATCGTAGCTGCACAAAAATGGCAAGTAAACACAGGATGAGATAACTCGTAGTTGGCGTCCTAGAAAAGAACGCAATCTACGAGTTATCTCGTAGTCAGTCAACGTGTTAATGTATAAAGCGAAATTAGGTTGCCCAATCTATACTTCTATAATACATCAATTGTTTATCTACACCTGTCAGTTATATTTTGCTGGTTAGTATGAATGTCTTCATTATTTATGTTTTGACAGTTATGTAGCTTCCTAATCCACAATTTCAAGCAGTAAATAGTACATGAATAATTTAATATACATTTTTAAATAAATGAATCGATTAGTATTTAATTATTTTGTAACTATTAAATTGACTAATTTTGGAGAGCATCAATTTTATTTTACTGACTGACATAGTCGATGCTCGGAATTATTTCCTAATGTAACATATTGAAATTGATTCTCAAACTCAATAAATTATATCTCGGTATCAAAAATAGAAACTGGTGAAAATATTCATGATCATTTGATTGGTCATGCTGTCAACCGCCGATTAAAGAAAAGGAAAGACTAATTTGATTGTATTTTTACCATATTAATAGCGCACTGACATTGTTCGCCTTTATTTACATTATGAAGCAATAGATTTTTTAACCATTGGTAAATAATCCAACGTTTGTATGTTATTTATGACGTTTCCAATTTGAACATTAAATTATTTCACTTGAAATATTTTTATTATGCAATTGAATAGATGATAGTGTGCAAGCAAAGCGGGAAAGGTGGATGCAAACGTTTTAGTGCGATATGGATGTAATGTCGATAGAATACACTCAATGATAGGATTAATTTTAGCAGACACATATTGGAATTATTAGACATCTTACTTAATCCCTCGTTAAGATTTATTTTAATATTTGTGGTGTGCTTCTAGATGTCAATACAACGTTGGTAACACAATACAAATGCTACACTTTTGTCAATACACTTGTCTTTTATTTTATGCTCCACACATGAATAAATAGAAAGTGTTTGAAAGCGAATTGACTAGAAAAATATTAATATTGTAAATAATTGAGATAAAATTCTACAGGAAATAATTATAAAAATGTTTAATTTGTTGCGGCGAAATTGACAAAAGTATTGCACTTGCATATGGTATTACTAACTTAATTTACCTTCTCTATTTAAAAACAACCTTCGTCATGGAAGTGGATCATTTATTCCTGAAATTAATTTATGTTAAATCAATATTCCTATATTAGAGAGAAAACTACGGTAAAAGAAAAATTGTTATGTTGGAATATGACCACCAAAATCTATTCATCGTTTAGCAATGGATGATGTACTCGTTCATAGCTGCAAGCTCCACTTTCTGTTTGGTATTTGGCTTGGATTAATGAGCAATGAGCAATGAGCAATGCACATTTGTTGCCTCCTTTGTGTATCGTCACTATGTAACATCTATTTTAACTTCCTTATTAAAAGTTTCTTATATTCTTGTTACATTATATTTTGTGTCCATATATTTGTAGTGTGTGATAAAAATTTAGCCACAATTTATTTTTGATTTTATTAATCGGTTTGCGCACTATAAATATTGGCCTCATATTACATATTGTTTTATTTTGTGGATACTCGTGCTAGTTGTAAATATATAAATTTGATTTAGTTGCATATTTTGCTGGCGTACATGCGTAAATGGGTTTAAAACGTCAGTTGAATTGTTTTCATTTTCTGCAATTAGGTACTTAATAATATGACAGTAGCAGACAATACATTGCTATAATTTACCAATGTTGCCTTGAGAAGAATCTTAACGTCTTTCTAGTACCATTTTAAAGATTGGCTTTTTGGTAGAGATTGACTGTCAGATCCTGACGTTGCCGCACTACTCGACATCTGAATATAAATTAAGAAGATTCGAGAGTTTCATTGAAATCTACATTTTTATAGATACTTTATTGTTTTTTGTCTTTCATTTCCTCTGATTGAGGTTTCTTGGAAATTTCAATTCAACCTATTTAAAACCATTTATGCTGTATTTATTATATTAGTTTTTTTGGTTTTAAATACATTATAAACTTAATAAATACATATTCTTAAAATGGGACGAAATGTTTTATTTTCAATTTTACCATATTTGCCACATCCTAGTTTTATATAAACTTATAAATCTACATTATTTACTTATTTTTCTTTATCCAGAATATGGCAGGTTACTTCATCGCATACAGACCTATAATAATACCCGGTCCATGATTGAAAGCCCTAATGAGTTATTAACTCACTAATTTATCATTTGACATGATCCTAATCGGAAATATGATACACAGGATTCAGTGGATCATACTTATTTAACAATTTTCAATTTTAAGGGCCAATTAAATACTCACCATTTGGTCAGGCTGTCAACCGCCGATTAAAGAAAAGGAAAATGGCTGACTATTTTAATTTTCTTTCCGTGTTGCATTGGCTGCCTACGGCAATATTTACTTTATTACATATCCATACCTTTTTAAAATCAGTGCTTTTAACACACTCAGCGCCGATAACGAAATATCCCATTATCGCTGTATACGACAGATTCCGTTTCTGGGTGAAACCGTTACCATCTTAATACATTTCTATTAATTTTTAAAAGCGTGGCATGTCGCATACACCTGAATTCATGAAAGGCATAGACTAATCGTCATTTTTTTTATTAGTTCGATTTTGACATTTGATTGTTTGAGGTTTGATTATTTACTTGAAAAGTGCGCTAGTGGATTGGAAGTATTTTTGACAGATTTGGCGGTAAATAAAGCTATGTCAATATAATATTAAATATAAAAAACGAACATTTTCATAGTTTTGTACATATTGCTTGCCAATTATAACTTAACCCTATACAATCAATGTTTAAACTAAAAAAACTGCTGTCAGTCCCGCGTGGATATTCTGATCGGTCAACGTACTTCGCCGATCGAGCGGAAACGCGGGTAAGTACGGCTCTGAATGTGTTAATTGAGCATCGGTTTAAGGTATATAACCTATGGGTTAACTGGGAGCGTCATACCCCTAAAAACTCTCCCTTTGTGCCATATATTTATGTGTTCCAAGTATAGTGTTAGAAATATTTAGTAATTGCTTCAAGATAATATGAAATATGTACATTCAATCGAAGGGACCTAAAATATGAATAAAATAGTATTTTGAATTATCTTAGGACCCATAATATTATACGCAATCCGGCTTTGACCTTAGGGTAGAGTTGAAAGGTGGGTGAACATTATAAGTTTTTCTCTTTTCTATTCTATAAAAAAAAATCCCACTTAAAAGCTAAAAAACAGCATTAAAGAGAATATATCCTGCGATTTGCCACAAAATTACGTTTCTATAATAAATGCATACAATTGCAGTAAATTATGTCTTCCCTTTTTGTTTCTTACTCAAAACTTATTTTCGTCCTTTTATACCCAGACTATTGTTGAAAAATTAGGTGTTTTTATAGTAGAGCGTCGATAATCCGGATTAATTGTGACCGAATGCTGTCCGGATTATCAAAATGTCAGAATTTTTGAAAAGAACCCAAAAGGTCATTGAGTTCATAACAAAAAGAAAACTTGCTAAAACTGTTAATAATTCACTTTAGTGTTTAAATACATAATTGGAGTAGATAAATAAAACCATTAATTAATGTTTTCAGTACGCACAGAGAACAATACGATACTTAAGTATTTTTTTTGAGGTAATTATGATTGAATTTGCTCCCGTTCCAGTTTAACAACTATTTAATGTTATTTCCGGCTATTTTAGGAGATGACTCAAATTGTTGATTACTGTATTAAATATTACTAATTATTTATTAAATATTATGAATAATTATTAAATATTTAATATTAGTGTTTAATAATACCATATATTGAAATTTGTAATGATTTTATATAGAAAAAGTTTGTGAATAAGTCCTCTTAAATGTCGCTCAAACCTCAGTCTTGATCACGGATGTGAACGGTGACGAACTCTCGACATCCTACCATCCCCTTCCTTATATCCACTTTTGGTTTGGTCTTCTGCAATTCGGAGCAATTGCGAATTTTCACCATGACATTATCTTTGTGTTTGCTGTCAATTGTCATCATTGAAACCGTCTTTAAATTTTCTTTTGAAGTGTATGAAGTACTCGTATGAGAATCTTCATCCTATTTTACAAGGGCAAAAAAGGAAGTCAATAAAATACTCTTAGTTACACACCCTGTCCCAAGACCATTCCCGGTAAAAAAATCCAGCAACTTTGGTCTTGCTATTTGCAAAATCTCTTTATTTAATCAATTTAATATAATAAATATTTATCAAGTCTGTTTTATTCATTTTAGAGTAGCTGTAAACTGAAATCATCTTTGAAGAAATCTAACGGTACAAACATTAAAAAGATGGAGTCAAGCTCAAATCTGGCGAGCAGACTAACTTGCAAAAATATTATTTATTTGCAAGGTTAATTTTTAGAACATAATAAACTTTAGGAAATCAATTCCGTTTCGCTGTATGTGCGGTATTTGGACATTTATTTCTTTGGTCGACTTTTACTTCCCAAAATCTGAAGAAAATGTTTAATAGTAACTCTTTGTTTTTCTATTAAAGATTATATAAATATAAAAAAAAAAACAATTGCTCTTCAACACTGCATTTTACAGTAAAACATAATCTGACACACATTTAAGCGGCCATTTCGCTTCCTTCAAGTATGCTCAATCTTTCTGGGACATCCTGTATAGTATATAGAACCCTATTTATTCATTCAATTTTTTTTTTTTTGTAGTACCTAAATGATACTGCATAAAATGATGTCATTAGTTTTTTCAAACAATTTTCCGTTATTAGAATACTATTATTAAATATGATAAATATCCACATTTCCACCAGGTTTCACATTTCATCAAGTCTATTTACAAAATAAATGTTTAATTCTTACTTTCTTGGTTTTTGTTTTTCGTTTGGATTTTTTTTTACATTTATCCGGTCCGCAACATTCACAGTAATCACATTGACAGTTATTAGAGTCCTTTTTCTGAAAAATTGAAATTAAAGTTAAATTAAACAATAACAAAAATTTAAAACACAGCGGGATCACTGTAAAACGGAATTTAAATATGCTTTCACATCGGTAGGTAAGTAAACCAACAGTTTTACACAGTAAAATTATACATTTCATTTTACAATTAAACCTATGTAAAACTAAAATAGGTTTATAATAAATTCTCATGTATAACATAAGATTGTGGTAGTTTAGTGGTTGAAGCGTTGGACTATTGGCCTAAAGGTCGCGGGTTTGACTTTCTGACTATAGCACAGGCACATTAGGCCTAGTTGAGTAGGGCCCAAAAAATAATTGGACCAAGGTCATAGCAATACTTTTTAAAAAATAAACAATCACATTTTTATTACTTTTAATCAGTGATAAGCAACACACGGGCCGTTAAACATGTTTATGCCAAACATTTCTAAAAACTAGCAATTTTAGAAACCCTTGTTTTTTTTTTGAAAGACGTGAGTGCAATATTATTGTCAAAAAGATAATAGTTTTTTATTCAAAATTAAGTTTTCCTGCAAATTTTTTTAACTCAAATTTTTAATCGATAATAGCGTGTCGGAAAAGAAAATAAAAAAAACGGAAGGTTGGGGATGAGCCCAGGCATTTCCAAGAAAAGTGGAAATTTGATTATTTTTTCACTTTCGTCAAAGATAAAGCTGTATGCTTAATATGCTCAGAGACTGTGTCGACATTAAAAGAATAATATAATATAAAAAGGCATTATGATAGAAAACATGAACAACAATATACAATCTTAACAGGACAACTCCGGATAGATAACTTTAATCAAATGGAGAAAAACTTGGGAAAACAACAGGCTATTTTGAAAATCAAGCTATTTGGTCAAATTAGCTTGTAAGGCTAGTTTTGTTAAAAACTGCCAATTTTCTCAAATAAAGTTTTGTAAATTATTAATAAGTATTACTTTATGTGCGGCACGTCAAAACATTTAAAAATTTAAATTGGTCCGTTGATTAAAAAAATTGCACACCCCTGATTTAAATACTTATATCTACTAATAAAAAATTTGAAAACAAATGTTTTTTTACAACCACACAAAATGTGTCTGGTTGTGCAGGATAGACGACAACAGCCGTTGGGATTTTTGTTGTAACAGGGTTGCTTTGGTCTGAGGATGCAGAGCGATCAAGCAAGCATGTGCATGTTTGTGTAAGCATTTATTAGGTTCTTTTCAATGGAGCCAGCTGGAAACAAAATTGATACATAGATATATTTATTTAGGCGGTAAAACAATTGACGATTATATAGTTTCTCGGAGCTGAGGCCGGGTGATAAGAGTACATTATGCCTCAAGCGGTAAAGGCTGCCGGTTGGGGCTTGAAACCAGCACCACCTGTATTTTGGTGAAACCCTAAATATTTTTTTAAGGATTAACAGTCCTGACCTGACCGAATGCGGCTGGTATCTTTCCTATTTTCCATCTATAATATTTATATTGTAAATTCCATTTTATTACTATAATTTCAAATATGGTAATAAATTAGTAACATACGCTATCAAAGTGCATTTCATCATCAGCAAAGGTCAATGTCTTTCCTTTCTGCAAGGAAATATTACAAGTTTGTCAGCGAATAACTAAGAGTGCACTTTGATAAATAAAGAAGCCAACATGAGGGTAATTTTAAGTTCTCAGTGCTCAGGTGATTTTATTGGGGGGGGGGGGAAGTACATACACACTCACACACACGTACTGTCTCTTTATTTTTACGCACTTTAGTTCAACTTTAAATGCTCGGGGTAAAGCTTCGAGAGCCTTCACCTCAATGTGGACATCACCTCAATATGTGAATTGAGGTGATGTCTGTCCACATTTTTTTTTTAAATAATTGCTATGACCTAGGTCAAACAATTATTTTGGGCCCTGCTTAACTAGACCAAATATGCCTGTACTAGAATCAGGGGAGATGGTGGTAATGAAGCGTTAAAAAATGGTATGACCATGTGCGGAATCGAACCTGAGACCTTTGGGACATTTGTACTATAGAAACAGTATTAGGCCAGTCAAATTGGTCATTTTACCATATTAACCTATTTAAACTAAATATATATTTCTTAAAAACTGGAAACAAAGAATCTCGTTCCCTAATCGAATTAGCCCTTTATATACATATTTCGTTTTGTGGGGCTAATTTTGTCCATAGCTTGAAAAAAGAAATTCAAAAATTTTATAAATTTGGCAGCATATTGTTAAATATTGTACAAAATATGAACCTCACTTTCACCCAAAATGGCACGAAAATATATTTCAATTTGAAAAAAAACAATTTTACTGACCATATGTTTTGACGTATTGTTACAGCGTTTTTAATATATTTCCTTGCAGCCATAGCAGAGACAGAGCATAAATAATTCCGTCTCTTTCCCCCTGCCTGGGTCGATTTGAGTGGCTGAACAAAACTGATTCGCCGCCGCGCGCGCAGCAGATTGGGCTGACAGTACTTGGCGTCTGAATGCCACGTGTGAAAATTCCGAAAACAATGCGCAAACCATTGGTGAAAATCTGTGAGTGTAGTGTGTGAGTGAAAATCAAGTTAGGTCTTCTGAGACCGAAGAAACTCGCTGAAACTCGTCATCGTGAAAATTAGGTACGAGTATTTTTTCACTTTTCTGAATTTTCAGGATTTTTTTATTTATCTAACCTATGCGTTAATTAAAATTTTACAGCTATCAAAAAATACTCTAAAGCTGCGAACGAATTTCCGCATTGCGTGATTTGTTTTAATATTTTTCTGTGAATTTAATAAAAAAAAACCCACAATGGCTAAATACTAAAGGACAGTGCTGAGGTCTATTAAGAGATTGATCTTTAAGGATATTTCCAGATCATTGAAAATGCCAATCTTTTTATAGTGTGTCACTTTAAATAGAAGTAAAGTTATTGTAGTATTTGTTATACACAAAATTACGATCTGTAAATAGTTTTAAACAAAATATTTCAAGTAATTTGTCTATTTCTTACGTTTGACGATTGCGTTTCAGCCATTGCAATTGTTTTACACGTCACGTTTGCAGTCGTCTGTTTAGAATTCTTCTTATTCTCCGATGAGAGATTTTTTTCTTTTGAAGTGAAATTACCCTGTAATTGCCAATACAAAGCTGATCATTTATCTAAAAGCATTGAACGCAATGTGTTTTCAATTTTTTGCTAGGATTCAAAATAATACACATTACTAAAATAAATTTTTCAATCGTTCCATACGTGTTTCATAACTATATTCTTGATGAAACAAGTTTTGAAATATTCGAATGTCACGAATAATATTAAATTGTACTTTAATAATAATAAATAAAAGGCTATAATTACCCCATGAATTAAGATTCAAATCGTATTAGTAAAACGCACAAAGAAACAATTTTACACGATCGATATATTTCATGTTAGTAAAAAGCAGTTCATTGATGGAATCACATATAAAATACGACATATTTACATATAACACCCCCCTCGCATGCACATTGGACTCTACACTCAAAATTTTGAGAAATGAAAATTAACGTAACACTCACACACAAATTCATACCTTAGAATTCATATTAAACATACCCTTAAAATGTTTTTTGTTTCCAACATGCACCTGATAGGGAATTGGTCAACGTTTTAAAATTGTCAATAGATTTTTCATTTTAGTGTTTTTACCACCACCTTTTTCGTACGGACGATTAAACACTTAACACACTTAAGATTAATACCTATCGATACTTCTCCAGGGCACGCTTTTTTTGTTCTGGTCTTAAAATATTGGCTTTGTGTATCAGTTAGTTCTTTAGATTTACGATTGTTAAGATAAAATATAGTATATTATCTATAATCTAAAAATGATTATTTATTGTTGTTAGTCAAAATATTTGTTCGTGTTATATAATGACGAATAAACGAAGGCCTACCTTTACTTTCGGGCAGACATGGCGTTAGCAATCGTTAAAACTACCCGCAAAAATGGCTAGTTTAAAAATAATATAATATAAATACATATTGACTATAAAATATAACGACTACTCCGCTCTAATTAAATTTTATTTTAAATAATAATAATTATAATAATAGGTAAATTTTATTTTTCTTTTCTGTTTTCCAAAATACATTGTTTATATTGTATATTTTTTTAAAAGATGTTTTTTTGTTTATTTAAATATAATATCAAGTAGTTTTTAGATAGTATATATTTTGATAAAATAATATTAAGTAGTGGTCGAAATTCGACTGTAATTCATTAGCTTTTAAGTTAGAGCATTATGGCGGTTCTTATTTCTCTATATTACGGCGAATTTACCTCTGTAATCATTGCATACATTTTTCTTTAATTTTGTTGCGTTAGCTCCGTGCTCAATTTTTTTAACTTAATAATTATTCTTTTTTGCCTTGACATTGTAATTTATTGTTTTATATTATAGAAAGTCATTGAACCATTCATAAACCTTACTTTCGTTGGTGTGTAATTTTCTTGTCCGACTACGGTTACGAATTTATTTTTCTTGCATTTAGTTTTGGTGTTTTTATCGCCGCAAGAATGATTATCTTTTAAGTCCTTTTTCTTTTTGCGTGAATTACGAGTTTTCTTACAAAGTAATATAAGAAGTATCAGTAGAATGATAATCGGCGCCACCAGCAAAATATAGAAGAGTACGAGATGAAGGCCGCCTTCGACCTCGCTCCGACAGCCGGTATTGTAGTTGCTGCGGTGGCCAGGAGAGGAGTAGCATTCCCTCTGGTTGTAGCTGTAGACGGTCCGATCGCGAGTTGTGGTGATGTTGAATTTGCAGCACGACGGTGGGAATTCCGCCGACCGCCTGCTGCTAAACCAGGCCGACTTGGCGAAGTCCGTCGCGTTGTTAATGCCACAGCAGTGTCCTCGCATCATAATGATGTTCCACAGCGCGGTTTCTATAGTTTGCGGAGATTCGTAAGTCCGTCGGAAAAGCGGCATCAGGATGTAAGTATCAAACGTATTCTTGTAGATGGACGTGAGCAGAAGCAGAAATGCGGCCAGGAAGCTCATCACCAGAACAGCAAAGATGATAAAGATCGGGAACTTCGATTTCCCTATGAGGTAGCCGATGACTCCAAGGAATATGAGCAGCGATGCGAGTAGGACGACCGCTTGGAGGACGAACCAGCCGGCGGAGAAAAGGTTCTCAACATAGACGATGTTTGACGCTTCGTCGTTCGCTTTGTGGGGAGTGCCGTAATAACTTAGTAGCCCATTTATTACATTTCTCCCTTTTTGCGGAGAGAGAACACTTAATATGACGAGGGAGAACAGCAGAAGGCTCACTACTAACAGAATTATTGCTATTATACACATTACGCATCAGATTTTCATTTCAAGAAGCTGTTTATTATTCTGTGGCAAATTTCTGTTGACATGTAGAAACGTCAGAAATATTTCGTTAAGAAAATATAATAAAGCACTCCTGGTATTTATATTATGCTAGCACTGGAACCAACAAGACTTAAATATCGAATCAATTGTTAGCTTCACAATTCGGTTTCTCTTAATGTATTTGTCAATAAATAAGTTTAACCGTGTATAAGTACTGTATTTAAGGAAAACCAAATAAAATCCATTTATATTATTTAATAGTTATATACGGAAAATGGTATAAAAAGAATAAGGGCAACTGCAAAAGTCTTCCCAAGCAGAGCAGTTCCAACGGCTGCTCCATCAAACTCCTCGTACAAAGGGCCTACTTCCAAAACCAAACCTCATGATTAAATTTAAAATAATAATATCTAATATTACCATTCCATACAAAAACAAATTATTTTAGTGCAGCGAATGTATTCTTTAAATTTCAAATAAAATAAAATATAGTTAAACATGAAATGAATAATAAAACACAATATCACATTATTTAAAATACATTTGTAAAAATAATGGAATGGGCATTCCGCATTAGGTATCATATTTTAATAATTGTGATTGGTGCTTAATACAAAAGCCTTTAAATATATTCTTAAAGAGAAATATATTGTTATCCATATAAAAATCGATGTCCTTACAGTTTTTCGAGCAAGGCTTTTTGAGATGTTCGCATCTGAATGAATAGCTTATGGTTAGAGCTAATTGAGGGATAAACAAGGAAAAAATCCCTTGGCTCTACATCGTAAATCATTTTATTTTAACCATTACACGTTTGTAATTATTTTCTTTTTGGAATTGCTCTAAGAGCCTTGCCGACGTCGCAGAACCGAAAAATTACCTAGTAAGTAATGATTAAACAAGTTTTTTTTAATAACAAATGGATAATTTAATATTTCTAAACAAAATACATAAAAAATAAATATTAGCAAAATTAAAACTTGTCTTTATAGTAGTGGTACGGTATAAATTAATGGTGATTGTAAGGAACTCTCGCTAGAGATATAACCAAATCGTCAGATGATCTTTGAGATATTTCCGAATCACTGCAGCGTCCAAATATCAACTTGCCCGGCTCGGATATTGGGGTTACGCGCGCGATGTCTTTTGATTTGGAGAGATTTGGCAACATTGTGGAAGTGGAGTATTGTGGATGCTGTGAAGTTTTACAGATGTCAAGTTTGAAGTCAAGCGGCGAAGAATTACATTTTGGAAACTTTGGTATCTCATTTGATCCCGTGTCTCTCAGGGAGTATGAGGAGGCAGATTGCGAAGGGAAGATTAAATTCGAGTTTCGATGGTTGATCACATAGTTAGCGGTCACGTTCGACTGGCAATGAGGTGCCAATGCTCGCGATATGCTCGATGTATATTCGACAGGAGCTATCTTCATTCTGGAAAATTTAACTTTGGTCTTTTTTGGTATGATCGGCGATTTGATGTCTTCGGCACGGGAGACGGAGCAGTTCTCTTGAGATGGCTGCGGCAACGAGTGGTATGAGCATGTCAACGCCTGTTGGATCGAAGATTGACATTGTTTAACGGGTGGGGATGGTGGCGGCGAATGATGGGATGGACTGATCGTGATAGAGTTCTGCGTCCTTGGAAACGAGTAGGAATTATTAATTATGGGATTTTGGTCCGGGTAATTGATCATATCGTAGGGGTTGTCTTGAATAGGGTTGTATTTATACTGCAAGCAATTGTATGATGGAGTATTCTCGAGGGTACTCTTAAATTCTGTTTGCCTGTCTGAATGCGTCAGATCATAGCTTTGGTTCGTCGTAGACGAGTGCTCATTGCGAAATCGCAAATCTTGAAAGCGCACGGAACTCAACGCGCAATACAGAAATACCATTAAAGACGTCATCGCGAAGAAACCTAACAGAATATATTTTGAAATGGATCTTTCGACTGCTTCCGCGCAACCAATTCTATAGTTGGACATTTCATCAGGTTCTATAGAGCATTCGTCGTTTGGTATGAATACGTTATCAGTTTCACCGTAATCGAATTTGCAGCAATAGTTCGGAAACAGGTCATAGCTCACTTTCTTCCAGGTTGTGTTTTGAAAGTCTTTATAGTCTCTAACGCCGCAACAGTCCCATTCGACCATAACCATGTTCCAGATGGCTGTGCCGAGAGTGGCCTTTGGATGATAATTGTTTATCAATACCGACGTGAGCATATCGGCCAATTTATGTTTGAAAAACAGAGCCATTGTGGCGAAAAAGATGAATAGTAAAAAAACTATGGCGATGACGACAACAATAGTACCAGCGTAGCAGCGATACCGAAAGCCAATCTTGCTGCACGTGAAAACGGCGTGCAGTCCTTCTAAAGCCAAAACGCACATGAGAACACCGATGAAGATGAACCACAACCAGCCGGCGGTCATCGTGTCCTCGACTGCTATCCAGTGATATCCTGACTCAGACCTGTAGAACTTGTTGATTATGGCATTGGTGGTGCTTTTAACGAACACGGGATAAACATAAGCACTTAAGCCCATGACTAATAAAAACACACCAAACGTAAAGAACAGAATATTGTAAGGAGTCATAAATAAAATATAAATTAGCTGTTCCGTCATTATGGCGACGAATACCTACTTGTAATTTTAACCATCGTTTCGAACTTATAACGGAAATATCAATGTCTTACATAAGATCCAACCAACAAATTTGATTACATTGACAACTTTAACTTTTTCTGTCAGGGTGAGAATAACACCGACGTCTTCCCAATATAAGGCAACAGTTTCCTCTAAATAAAAGTCGGCTTTGACGGATTTGAGAAACCTTATTGCATATGTAAGGCCCTAATTATTGTAAATTCCTGCAGTACCTAGCCGTGAACCTGGGTCTAAAACCACGGTTTAAATTAGCATTGTATTTGAAGATTGGTAACCAAGTTTCCTAAAATACAGGCATTCAAAATTTGTTGGATCACTTTTGCTAGTTGGTCATTAATACTTGGGGCCGCCCAAAAAACTAAAGATCTATTTAAATGGCTGCTCTTAGAACAAGTTTTTAACCTAGTTAGAGTAGCCATGTTACTTCAGAGCAACAATAAATGACTGGTATTTAATTTGTCTATATTATATAGTTTAATTCCTTGTTCAGAGTTATTATATCATTTATTGTTGTAACTTCTTATTATACCAATGAATATTTATTCATTTATTCATTCATTTCATTTATATTTTTTCTTTTTTTTTTTTTTTAAATAAATAAATAAATGGATTATCACCTAGATTACCAGACCCTGATGGCCCTTTGACGTCTCCGACACCCAAAAGCCTCATACCAAAGGTGTTTTTATTATCTGGACGTTTGTTGTTGGTAATTCATAGATGGTTTCATACAAAGAAAGTTTTGTACAAAGATTCCCGTGCAATAAAAATGTAATATTTTTATTTATTTAGAGAATAAAAATATAAAACCAGCGGATCATGGCTTTAAATAAATCAACCCCAACCCAACCAAATCCCAACCAATCAACCGTCGCCCAACCTATACGGGTCCCGTGTAGGTTGGGCGACGCCTTTACACGTCGAGCCGGCTGGCATTTCATAGCACTCTTTCGTTGGCCGACGCGTATACACGCCAAGGCGCCGTCATTCGTCGAAAATTGCCGCTTAATTATCTGTTAATTTGATTGCTCTACTGTCTATGCCATTAGGTTCGCAAATAACCAATTACTGGTTAAATACCGATGAAAATGCATAATGAAATTTTTTAGTGACACGGCGGCGTAATCAATTGTTCATTTATTTGTAAAAAACAACTGTACCTGGTTTGAACAAGGTAAACATCAATTACCATCAGTTACTCTACAATAGTAAAAAAAATGGAACCATAGATTTGTCAGATAGACTTGTTATGAAATATAAAAAATATTTCATCCGTTCACTTATGTAATATAGCTACTAAGCGCATACTTAATCCTTTTATATCTACCCTAGCCAATGTATCGTAATAATACCCTTAGCGTAATAATACGAGTAATTATTGATGCCGGTGGAGTATAAACCGCATCAATTTTATTACTTCTGACGGAGGTCTGTGAATGTCAAGCACGCTAGTCACTTGCAAATTTGAATGGTGCAAACATACAGACGAACACATGTAGCATTCCTGATTTCTCTCCGTTGCATCGTCAGCTGAGGTCAAAGAGCATATATCAGCATAGTCAAGACAGTGAGAGAGCAATGTTTGATTTATCCAATTTGAGAAGTGATACGGTCGCGAAAAATTGCTCTGCATAATTTTATTGAAAATATCAACAAATAGGTAGTCTTTGTTTAAAAATGCAAATTGATAATTCTGTAGGTTTGAATGTAGTAGTATATAAATGTTTTTTTATGTTACTTATAACGCAATGGGTTTCCTTGAAAGTTATGTAATACAATGAAATAAATAAATAAAAATCATACGGTACATCTATTTTAAACAAATTATATAACAAGACTGTAAATATTTTTTATTATAATTTAACAAGTATTACAAATATAAAAAAACATTGGATGCTCGATCGAAAAAAATGTCAATGTATTTTTAATAAACCCTTTTACCAACGCTCTCAAATGGTTAATCGAGAATCTAAATTAGTTCATGGGTGGAATTTGAAAAATGATTTTCCAAATTTCTTGGATCCAGCCGTTGACACTTGCGACGGCTTCGAACTTGGAGCTATCGACTCACATTCGCGTTCTTTTTTCACAAGTGAATCGTAAATCCTAAATTTAGAGTAAACGCTATGGCCGCAAGTACACTTCCTCTTGTACACTGGAATGGAATACAATGCTACGACAGGTAACACGATCAGAACTCCATAGATTGATAAAATTAGAAAAGCTATTGGAATTAAATGTTTCTTGGATGATGCCTTAAGTAGGTCAAAGCAACCAATTTTAGCATTTGTGCTATCGATATCTCTCAAATTGCACATATTAGGAGGCTCCGAATTGTATTTGCAGCACGAAAGAGGAAACAATAAATTTCCGGCTGTAGAATTCCAAGCCGTCAAACTGAAGTCTTTGTATCCTCGTACTCCGCAACAGCCAAATTGTAGCATTATTATTTTCCAGATCACACTTTCCAAAGAACCATTGTCTTCAAAGGTACGATCAAATAATGCCAATAAATAATCCTCGGAAAAAAGGCATCTCGCTACAAATATCATAAAATATGTAAGAGCTGCAAATAACATTATCAAAAATACAAAGTAACAGCAATAGCGCTGCGGTGACCTGGAATAGATCGCACAGATCCCTTGAAGTGAAGTTGCTATCATCAAAATACCAAAGGACACAATATAGAACCAAATCCACGAGTAAGTCGTATCCATTTGCAATGCTTTGACATTTCGATATTTTTTAGTAGGTTCCTTTCTTACAATATTCATCCTTTTATTAGAAGGATAAGTGTCGACTTCATTATTATATGATGTATTGTGGAATTCGTGCAGTAGGGCTTTTAATTGAGGAACTCTATGGCTTGAAGATAAAGTCGATCTTATTGATGAAGGCCTAAACGATTTGGACAACGAACCGTGCGATAATCTGTATGCAGATTTAGTCAAAGTAGCTTTAGAGGAATGTCGAATTTTAGAAAATTCTGCGAAATATTCATCAGTGTTTATATTGGGCATTCCTAGAATGTTTTCGAAATCATCATCACTCATTGCTTCAGAATGAATGTAAGCTTTTTCAACAAAATGTGTATTTTCTTCTGTAGTTGTATAAGGATTAATATCTGTAGTGATATAAGCACTCGTCTCTATTGTAGTAAATTCGTTAATATCTGTGGTTGTTTCAAAGTTGGCGTCTGTGTTGGCATCATGATTGTATTCCCATTGTTTGTTGACTTTATATTGTAATAAATTTCTCTTCGCATGCATTTTAAAACCTGCTTGTATATTTTTCGGTAATAAGTTTTTTTTTGTATCGACCGATAATACGAACGTAGTGTTGTAAATGCCATTTATAAATCCAATTAAGCCTGGAGGATATATAAGAGGCCATAGGCCGAGCGTCAAAGTCGTTACTCCAAATGATAAAACCAAAATATTAAAACAAAACATAAATGTTCCAGCACAAAATGATAATAGTGTCATATCCAATAAAATTTTCGCATCATGTTTCTTTCTTTATAAGACAATGACATGAGTTCTATAGCTTAGGTTATGTTTTCTACGTTGTATTATTTAAACTACAGAGATTAAAAACATGATGATACCTTTCGCTCATCCAGGTAAAAATATTTTGTTGAACAAAAGATTTATTCAAAGTAATTGTTATAGTTAATAAACATTTTTCTTTAGCGATGAAACGCATCATTCATATGTTTTTGACAAAGATTTTATAATATTATGAACTCTATAAACGATTATTTTAGAAGATATTTTTGGCAGGTGCTCACCACAAAATCGTTTTGACAAAATAGGGTGAGGAGGTATCAATCAAAATATTTAAAATTAAAGGGATGAAGTCAACAAAAGAACTCATTCGGAGATTGTTCATGGTAACAAATGTTATTTTCATGGCGATTGGTTTCATGATGATATTCATTGGAATGTCAGCTTACGTGTACCCATCAGGTTTCATCAGTGATTTCAATACATTTTTTAATTCCAACATCAAAATGGAATTAGAAAAGGATACACATCCCAAACGAAGACCGCCACGATCTCTTCTTGATAATTGTGATAGGGTCAAGCGCCCTATGGTCAAGGGTCAAGCGTTCATGAAACGTAGGCTATTTCAGTACAAAGACGATGTTGGCTGGAGGATGGACGAGGATGGTATTTACCCTACCTTGTCATACAATATGTACTATGCGCAAACGGACGACGATCATGAAGAGTACTGGCAAAGCGATTTCGAAAGTCAAGATCAAGTTGCCGACAGGTTTCCCAAATTGAATACCTTACTTTCTATTGAATTTGGAGGAGCGCTCTACACGACGTTAGATTATTGGAAAACAGCCGAAAGTCTAAATTTGTCCAATCGATCAACAGTATTTGAAGTTAAGGACAATGCAACGAACAATAAAAAGAGTACTAATGAAGACCATAATATAACACCCCAAAATGAAGAACTTGCACCGTTGAAAACTTTTCCCGTAACAATAAAATCGAAATCAAAAAGAATGAAGGTCTACACCGCGGAAAAAAATAGTGTAACTATACAGAATATCCGATCGAACCTTTCACTTCTGTCATGCTCAATTAAAGTATTAAAACTCGAAGACGCATCTTCTATATTTTGGACATATGTGATCGTGTCTGGTGCCCTGATTGTATTTGTATCCGTAGAGGGGCTTTTGGCGGCTGCATCACTTTCTTCGTTACACAGAGTCGCTTACGGCGTATCTCTTACTGTGCTTCTTTTTGTTGCTTTCTCTTTCATGATTAACGTCCTATTGAAGCTGACGTACCTAAAACATAACACTGAACAGTACTTAATAAGTCTACTCCGCGAAACCTACGACTTGAAGAACACTGTCGAGACCGTCATCTGGAATGCGCTGATGATCTATCTCGACTGCTGTGGCGTCACGGGATATGCAGATTTCAAAGGTACCACCTGGAAGAAAAACCACACCCAGGAATTATATCCTATAGTTTGCTGCAGTGGCATCAACATTACAGGAAATATCGTGAGGGTGCCGGGAAACTGTTCGCTGTCTAAACAGCAATGGGCGAAGAAAAATGGCTGCGCTGACGAACTTAAGGCATCCATACAAGAACATGGAATTTTAATTGCTTTTCTGACGATTCTTCTGCTGGTGTTTCTCGCGTTGGCCTTTTACAATACGCTATGGATGATCTGTGGAAGACGATATCGCTCGGACGAACCCAAGATGTGTCGCTTTTCTTCGATTACAACAGCTGATCTGGTGGGATCGGCGCGAGACGTGTCTAAGCGCCCTTATTCGGTAGAATTTAAAATTTACGACACTCCAGGAGACGAAGACCTGAAGACCAGCCAAAAGTCCCGCCGGCCACGGTTCGACCATCACACTCGGCCTTGTTGGGAAAGGATCAATTATTGCGGGTGGATTGATTCCCATTTGTCGAGCCGATTAAATCATTCGGTATAAAAATAAAATTTTCTCGATGACTTCGAAACATATTTTTTTATGTAGGTACCTACCTAAAATACCTTTCTGATTAGCTGTCAGTATGTATTCCAAAACAAAAAAAAAACCCCACCGGTGCGCCTCCGAAAGGCGGAGGTAGATTTAACTGGATCAAAGTAGGGGATAGGCAAATTCCAATTGTATTTACGAACTTGTATCAAGCATCGCGTCCACAAGAAAGTGATATAGATAGATAAATATATAAACTTTTAAACTGAGGGTGGTTTTGGGTTCTAGGGGATGTGAAAAGCGAAGATATTTCGAAATTATCCTGAAGTCATCCCATGGTTCCCATTGAAATAGCAAAATGAAAAGTGAATAATCAAAGAAAGATTTGTATTGTAGCTTTTAAAGTTAGTCAAAAGTTTTTCGGTAGTGGGTAATATAAATATGTAGTACTAGTTTATTCCCTTACATAATTTCATTCAAAATATCCTTAGATTTAATGTTATAAGAGTTGCTCATAATTAACCCTAAATATATATTTAAATTAACTATTGCAATAACCCTTATTGTTAGTTTTCAATTAATTGACCACCATTGCTTTCTATACTGGTTTTCAGGCATCATGTCTAAGGATGCAGGAACATTGAAATGAAATTCTTCGCTTATTTCTACAAGGTGGTATCTCATTTAGCCACTAGATGGGTAGGAAAACAAAACAAAAAATAACAAACGTTTATATCACCATTAAATACAGACACACATATATTAAATGTGAATTTAGTAAATTTTAGTAATTAAATAAATAATATTTTAAATCTTACTCGTTCTTATTTCAATAAGAGGTTTTTCCAAGTTCATGTTAAGGAGATAATTGGTATCAAAGTGTTGCGTAGGATAATAGTCAACAAAAAATTACGGTATAAATTTTGTCCTTTGTGTAAACATCTTTGAGGCTACAGATTGGTTAAAAAAAAGCAAAAATATTAACCGTGACCGGGCCACAGGATGTCTCCGCTCAGCTCGACCGTCAGTAAAACAAAAAATCGTATAAAAACAACGTTTTAAGATGTCATTTAGTAAAAACTACAAAATATTTACTTTTTAGATATTTTTGGCTTACTTTTTTTTAGCAGCAAATTAGGTACCTGAACGGGTAACTTTTTTTCGCGTTAACATCTTTTTCCGCATACTTCCTTAAGGAGGAGGGGGTGGGGGCAAAATTTGAATAGAAATAAAAAATAAATAATACATATTATTGAAAAATGTGTTTTATTGACCCCTTTTTTTAAATATTAAATTCACCTAATGACTAGGTATTTTTTTAAAATATTTTTATTCTAAAAAGTTAAAAATGAATATAGGCTTTCGATGACACGTCTATACCCTATCTATGTAATTTTAAATTCAAGCTTTCTAAGAAGTTTAGTGATACAGAATGAAATAAAGACAAAGCGATACGGTAATTTAATTAATTAAATTGTGGTTTAGCTTAACTGCCTTATGACACGGTACCAATAAAGTTTAACAGCAACGCGGTAAGAAAAAGTTGTAGCAATAGTTTAAAATAAGCACTTCCTAGTCAACAGATTAAGTAATATTTATTTGGTCAAATATACCATAGAAATATTTTAAAACATAAAAAAAATGTTTCTAATTTAAATAATAGTGACAAAAATTAAAAAAAAATAATAAAAGAATGGAAAGTTAACCAAATGATTTAAGCTTTTGTAATTTAGGCTTTAGTAAACAAAGTGTATTTAAAATCACCGTCATTTTGGGGGTTGATCTATATCAACAAATGTTTTTTTTAACGTTGAATATTGTGTGCTACGCAATACGCTGCGTTGACCATCTCTAGGTTAAATACGTAAGACTATGCGTGGCCAAGGCCGAGAACAGCCAGTCAGTGCTCGCTACCGTATCCGTCCGCTTCGTGTCCAGGGGCAGACGGAAGTAGCGGACGTTAACTCCTCCCCTCTGCGCGGGC
This sequence comes from Neomicropteryx cornuta, assembly GCA_020383195.1. Classification (NCBI taxonomy): domain Eukaryota; kingdom Metazoa; phylum Arthropoda; class Insecta; order Lepidoptera; family Micropterigidae; genus Neomicropteryx; species Neomicropteryx cornuta. The sequence continues at coordinate 1,909,464 of JAHKQU010000017.1, forward strand.
GCTCGAATTCAAAAACATTTGACGGTTTTTTATTAAATTTGAAATTCGTTTTTCTCTTAATTGTGAAAACTGTTTTCCAATATATTATGGTAATTATTGTTTGATTGTTGGTATAGACATATACTACCGGAAAGGACAGTATTGTTAAATACATCCTGTGTATGTTACGGACCTCAGTGTGTAATAAGTTATGTGTTTAATTATCCACAGAAAATGCGGGAAAACTGCGGGAACATGTGTGAATTATGAATTATAAATGAAATATTTTCTTCTACAAAGATATAGGAAATATATAGGAAGGACCTATATAGGAAAGATTTATCGCATTTCCGTTACCCTGCAAAGAGACGTCCAAAGAACCTCATGCTCGACCGGCGGTTATAAAAAATAAGCTACTATACCAGGCTGTAATCCCACAGGTAAATGCACGTAGCACATATTCTCGTGTTTATGTACCCTAATATGACTAAGAAACTATCGGTGTAAAAAAATGCGAAAATAATTCATCCATAACTTTATTATTTTTGTTAAATAATAAAATAACTATAGATAGAAACTAGACGCTACTAGAACGTTTCGCTGTTGTGGCATTTCGTGTCATTCTAATAATAATTTATACGCGTTGATGTGCCTTTTAATTCCAGAAATATGTCCTTATATCTGATGAGACCATTAGATAGCTACTCTTCATTCGGAGCCAATGAAATGTGTCCGAGACTCAATGAGGAAGTCGTAAAGTGTGCAGCACGACCGGAGACGTCACGACACGTCCGCGGACGTCTTATCTGGACAGATAAAGACGTCCGCGACATGAACTGCGCCAGGGAGACGTCCCGCCCGCCCCCGCCCCCGCCCCCGCCCCCGCCCTCCCGCGACCGTTTCTTTCACACTCTTTAGTCCTGATAAAGACGTGCGTGTCTCTCTGCTCCGTGCCTTTTATTTTTCTTGGTTTAGAACGCCACATCGAACTGCATGTATTAGAGAAAATTTTATATACATAGCTAATAATATTTTGGGTACTTATTTTATATAGGTGTTTTTTTTAGAGGCGTGGTGTTCAATCTGGCACTACTTTTTTCGTACTTGGTGTTTTTGACAGCTGTCACTTGATTTATGCTCAGTTTGGTTTGCCATTTCATAATGAATAGACTTACTCCTGAACAACGTTTGCAAATAGTGCAAGTTTAGAAAAAATCACTCTAAAATAAAGTAAAAATCGCGTCGTGGGCCTGTGGCGTGGCCTCCAAGATCGTGCGATTTAACACCGCTAGACTATTTTTTGTGGGGTTATGTGAAGTCGCTTGTCTACGCAGATAAGCCGGACACGATTAACGCCTTGGAAGAGAATATTCGGCGCGTTATTGCTGACATACGGCCCAACTTGCTGCAAAAAGTGGTTGAAAATTGGGCCTCTCGGCTGGAATTAGTTCGAGTCAGCCGCGGCGGCCACTTACCCGAAATCATTTTTAAAACATAATGGCAAACCCTTATCTTTATAATAAAACTAAATTCTTAGCCATAACATCAAATTATATGCGTTTTATCTCTTCTTGAAAACCACGCCTCTAAAATCATCACCCTATAGTTACACTAAACACGATATTTTACAGCGTAAAGAGACGAGAATGTCCAAGAATAGCCGTGACACACCTGTAGCTATCATATAATATGAACTGCTTCTTTACATTGTCTAGTAGTAGTAAATTATTTAACCAGAACCTGACGTCTTACAGCTAGGCCCTACAGGCGTCATTAAAGGTATCTTCTCCCCAGACTACTCGTGCCTCTCTGCGGTTTCAATTTGTGATGGGTTGAGTAGGTTAAAATAAAAAAAAATATGTTTAATGATATGATGACATTCTTACATTCATCATAAATTTTTACACCATTTGAGTTTTTTTTTAATAAATTTTCCCAAAAATCCGAACAAAATTGCAAGTATGTCACTTAGGCTCGGTTTTAAGCTAATAATAATCTTTAAAGCTTTCATTAAGTAAAAATGTAGAAAATAGTATTAAATGCATATCTTACCGACAAGATTAGAAATAAATGATATATAAAACGGTGTTGCCAGTATAATTGCATAATTAACGAGGAACATCATTTCCTAAAAATATAAAAAAAAAATGATTGAAAAAAAACCAAACAAATATTAACCGAAACTTTATTGTCGCAGATGATCCATTCTGCTACCTCTTAAAATTGTATTCGCTATTTTTTCCGTTTTTTTCTGATCCAGTAAACAGTGTGCCCGATACATCAAAAAGTGGCCTATTTGAAAGACTATTTAAACATTGACATTCATATATAAAATATATTTTTTAGAAAAAATTCGGCTAATAGATAGGGTTCATGGAAAATAATTTCAAAGCGATTTTATAAACCTTTTTGTTTTTTGTAGCAACATTATAAGAGATCTAATTAGGGGGCCCCTCCCCCCCGTCGCCGTCATAACAGAAAATGTATTTATTTATTTATATCGTTATTTACATTCACTTTTATATTCAGCAAAAAAGTGATTACACAATAAATAAATTGTAATTTGTAATCACGTGCAATGAATTAGTTTTGTGCATCATCTTAATAGCACAATGTGCTGTTTTAAGGAGACGTCAATCATTTATAGATGAGGTTTACCTATCGTTCCTGATTTATAGACGTAATTCAAATAAAGAAAGCATATATTAAGATGGTAATTATTCAGATTATTACAAAGATCTTTTAAAACTTATAGATATGACATGTCATATAAATCGTCGCTGTAAAAACCCGACACAGGTAGATTTCCCCCGCCGTTTCCGCGCCGCAACACTCCGCCATGCCGGATAGAGACTTATCGCGATGACATATGCGAGCAAGCGAGACGTATGATACGCGAGGAGCGTACTCGACTCAAAGTGGCGTACTTGGACTTGGTGCGTTTTTAACCCTCAAATGCCGTATCTATAAGTTTTAAAAGATCGTTTAATGATTAGATAATCGTTCAGCTCGAGACACGTGCATCTGGAATCTATGCAGCGTTTATTTATCAAGATGCATCCTCTCAAAGGTGACATCTTCGGAGCACTAATCTCCGCTCCGTGCTCCGGCATCTGTCTTGCCCAGCCTCCTGACCCCCTCACTCCTTCTCCCCCCCCCGCCCGGCACTCTCGCAATACTAAGCGTCTTTAAATGCGGCTTTTCTCAAGTCCCACTTTACTTCTAGTACCTTCTTCTAGTACTTTCGATCGCTTGAAATATGAGAGACGGTACATTAATCATACGTATAGGAAAAAACAATAAAACATTTTGCATTATTTTTATCTATTTCCAAAGTAAATAGTCAAATATTCACGTCAATATAACCAGCGGATATCGCTCAATTCGATTCGCACGACCCGTTCATCAAGGCCTGTGGGTTAACCTGATGACAGCCAATCGATCGTTTATTCAGAGCGTTTCGCAAGTGTCGCCACAGCATTTGTTATCCATATTGGTGTGACGTCATTTAAATTGAATTTCTCTTATAATATTACAAGATTATTATATTTTTATTTCACGACTCGCTTCATGCTTTCTATTCTATCATCATAAGTTATCTTTAGTTGTCTTCAATACCATATAATTAGTTGTGAATATAGTATTTATTCGATTGCCATAAATTAATCTAAATATTGTTTTAATTACTAATAGATGGTTAGTTGTAATTTAATGTTAGGTAGATTTCGATTTAGAGGCAATTCAAAATAGAAGTAGTACTGGCAACTATTGTTTAGTATGTGTAGCGGTGGCAATGTTGCCATACGCACATAGCTCATATTCCCCTAAAACATAGAAAGCACATTGTCTATGGTCGGCGTTTGGAGTCAAATGAGTCAACAATATATTTTACGTTCTTATTACTATCTGTTAATATGTTAATTTTCATAACAATCAGATATTATTATTATTTTTTAAATAATTGCTATGACCTAGGTATATACAATTATTTTGGGCCCTACTCAACTAGGCCAAATGTGCTTGTCCTAAATTTAGGGGAGATGGTGGTAATGAAGCCTTAAAAATGGTATGGCCATGTGCGGATTCGAACCCGCGACCTTTGGGTCAATAGCCGCTCACCTAAACCACTAGACTACCACTATATCTGATCCATCTAATTTATTATTAATTAAAAAAAAAACATTCTAAAAAAATATCATAAATTCGAAATACGTATTAAGCATCAACTTTATTGCTGTATAACCTACTGATGTCACTTGAGTATGGTCTCTTGGCAAAGAGGGTGGGGGTGGGGTTATGCTAGATGTGTATTTGACGTGAGCTTAGCAACAGGAAGTGGCGCTTGTCAATTGCGACTGCTCAGGTTTGACTTTCGACTCACATGAAGTTGACGTTAGAGAGGAACCTAGATCATAGACTCGAGTTTTCATCTATGAGTTATACCTTACCTTACACATGACGACACTATCTTGAGAAATTAATTTGGATTGCAATTAAAACACCTGTTTAGAATTTGTTTACTTTTTACCAAAATTAAATTATACATTTTAAGCCTTAAGCTTACTTAGTGAAGGATTTGTTCTGCGATGCGGAGATACTAGAAACATGTTTACGACCTTCCTAAATACGAAATGGTCTGAACGTGTTGGAACATTGATCACCTTTCGTGAGGTGGTTGGTAAACGGCTACCATATGAATACTTTGCTATGGAATAAATCAAAATATTTAAAGTCCCCGTGTCTATAAGTAAATATGTATGTGGATTTTCTTTAACAAATCTTTTAATAAGGCACCTTTTAAAATTTTCATTGCTTAGATATGGCTGCACAATTTTAGATACTTATAGAAGCTACACATTTTGAATATCATTTGAATTCAGGTTGCAAGAAGGTTTTGTTAGGCGAACGATTTATCAATCTACAGGAATTGGTTTGTACAGTCTATCAAATAGATTTTATGCACTACAATATCCTTCGGTTGGGCCTACTAAAATTCAGTAGCCACAACGAATTATATTCTAACTGTACTTTTCGGTTAACGCAGAGCTCGATATTTATTTAATAAGTGTATAAAGTTTTAATTTTAATTGTTTTATTTATATAATTTTAAAAGAAGTCTACAGATTTACATAGTAATTTACATTAACATACGAAGAGAGATTAAAACATAAACTACATAAGTCTAAACACAGAGTCCTACATTTTGCTACTTAGATAATAATGTAATTCTTAAACATCGTCCCATACTTACGTGTAATATTCACAGATTGGATAATAAATCATTTCTTCTATGCCTTCTTTTCCCCCATCAAGCGTCTATCATTTATTTATGTTATCAAAATAATGTCGTGTAATCCAAATGAAATTGCGCTGAAACGTCGATTATAAAGGTTTTTGATGACGCGAGCATCCATTCTCTCCTGGGATATCCTGGCTTTGATGCGAGCGTAAAAATGTGACTTTATGGCGTGGAAAACTTACTCGGCCGGTGAATTACGGACACATAAATTGAAGGAGACTCCTTCAGAGCAGATGCTGGGGTAGATTATTACAGTTTTTGCGCGAAGATTCCTCAAGTGACAGGGCTGACTATGAGGCTGATCGTTTTATCGATTTATTGGTTATTGTAAATACGAGTGCCCGCCACGCAACATCAAAGGAGCGTAAGGAGCGCAAATATTTTTAAATCGATTTTTATTTTATTTTATTAGTATTTATCGCATAACATTACCTAAAGTCGTAATTAGTTGTCATGATTGCCTAAAGCTAAGCAAATTTTAATTAAAAAAAAAATGTTTTGTTGTTATAAATAACTCTGAAAAATGAAAAATAACATTTATATAAAAGTTTTTATTTTACACTCAATGTTTTACCTTAAATATTTAATTTAGACGATGTTTTGTTAATATTATAACCTAAGTAGTATGTTTTTTAGGTAAATTTCTTTAGAAATTTTGTAATGGGTATTATATTGTAACGGTGGGTCATGACTTCCGAAAAATGTCGACATATCTTCACGTTTCACATCCCAAAAAGGAAACTAAACCGCAAAACCAGGTTCAGTTTTAAAGTTTATATATCTCTCAATCTATCTATATCACTTTCTTGTGGATACGATAACTGCCGTAATTTTACACCAATCACTTTCAAATTGATACATAAAATTTAAGGTCACAAGGATACGGTGCGGGGGCGCGAGTTGAGGTGCCGCGACCCACTCCCCGCGCGGCAGCTCGCGCAATGTTTGACACAAGTTCGTACAATTGGAGTTCGCCTATCCCCTACTCTGATCTGGTGAAATCTACCTTCGCCTCCGGTGTGCCGAGAGGGATTTTTACTCTACTGTCAATAGAGAATTAATCTCTTTTAACAAATGCTTATTTCACAACCTCCGATGTCGCTAAACCATTCTGTTACACCTTGCATAGGCAAGGCGGAGATATTACGCTTACCCGTTACACGCTCACCGCGACGTCACAATTTTAATGTAACTAAAATAAAAATGAATGTATTTAGATTATGATAAACGAAAAAGTGTAATTTGTACAATATACTAATGTATAAATAAATATAGCTAACGCCATTAAAATGTGCGTGTGTGCGCGGAGTACGTAAATGCTAGGGATGGGAGGCAAAACTACCCATCACGGGTGCCGCAGCTACCAACCTAGAGTCAAAACTCTTATTAAAATTCCTTGCTTGCCATGGTAACATAGTAAGGGTCTTAAAAGATTTAAAAGTGTAATAAATAAAAGGGCGCTCCGACTCTTAAAATCACTTGAGTGTGGGATTTATTTGCCAAATTAAAATTCTCGGCCGGGCTCCCGTTTGGCGAGTGAGCGCTCATCGCGGCGGACGGGACGGACGGGACTTCACCTGACGGGAATTTCATTTGTCCCGGAGTTGCATTCCTCCCGAAGCTGCAGGCAGGACCCGTTCTTGTACTTATAAATAACGCACATATATTTCACTTAAGGGGGAATTCGAAAGCCATACACATAGTGGAACTTAGTTTCAATAAGATTATCTGTTAAACGAGTCTTACTGTGTTCACACACCGAGAAATTTGTGCCCAATCTGTTTTCCTATTTTACAGAAAATAATTTAGTCAGAATATACAGGACGAACTTAAAGTCAGCAGTATCCTTTCAAGGATTCTGTACTTGAAATTAAACATATTTTTTCAACAATTTTTTAAAAGAAATCCGCATAAAACTATAAATACTCCATTGAAAGTTTGATGCGCGTTTTAAAAGAGCGACTATTGTATTCCTGACCAATCCAATTGACCTACTTATGTAGGTCAATATTTGCCGAAACTACCTGTCGTCCACTGATGTCAATGCATTTGTTGGTACGGTGCCGCTCGGAGTTAGTTGGTTACTGGGTCTCGACGCAGCGCGGTTGGATATTTTGTCAGGTGACCATGTTTTAAAATGTTTTTATGATTCTTTCTATTATCTTTTATGGCCAGTTTTTTTGGTTTATTAAACAAAGTTGTTGAACAAAAGCGGTTCAATAGCCTGTCCAGAATCACGTAAAAGGATACTGCTGATTTTAAGTTGTTATTACAGCTATTGTTTAACTGCAATGTTTGTTAGTCGGTTTAGGTCAAATCTTGCAAGCTGAATTAGAACCACTTCCTCTTATCCTACGGGGTTGAAATTCGACATGTTGGTTGAGTTCCGTTGACAATCAAATTTAAGCATCAAAATTAAAGCTTATTTTTAAAAATGTTTTTTTACTAATAATTTATTTTATATTTATTTTTTTGAATAATGATTGTGTTTATTTTCTTAAATTTTTTCTCTAATATATTTAACTTATTTTGAAAAAAATAACAGATTTACGTCATAGTTGCAGTATACATACAAAAAAAAATAAAGTAAAACACAAATCTACAACCTTTCAATAAAAGTAAATGAAAGTTAGGTAAATTAATTAAAGAAATTAATATGTTTATAGAATTAGATATAATAGATCGTGAAGTTTTGTATAAAAGCAATAAAAAATACACATAATAAAATAATTTGTGTTAATAATATTAGTTATATTTGATGCAAAATTTCGTTTATTTTATCTTAGCCAAATACTAAGCCATTATTACCATTATACCTAAAGGTCTCAGGTTAGGTTTTTAAAAAGAGGGTATTTAGAAATTAAAGGTCGATCACGGTGTGAAGCGATATATGTTTATAAAAATATCAATTAACATGTTATGAACGGGAAATGCAAACAGGCGGAAAACTAAAATTTTATTTAGACTCCTAATGTTTACTTAGATTATAAGTATGTGGGGTGCAATAACGCACTCGAGTATCTCGGCACTTGCTTTTCTTTTAATTGGGGCAGATTTAATTCCAAGTACCTACATTCGTTATGTGGTACTGGCAACCAGCTATTATTTATTTACATAAAGTTATCTCGCAGTCATAAATCTCCGGAGCGGAGCTGTTGGACCAATCCTTGTGGGGCTCCGAAACATAAGCACCGGCACTTCGGGATTATTCTTTTATTTGTCCTAAATAAATCCAGCTGCTTAGCATTTTTATGTTGGCTATTTGCTGTGCCAAAAACGCATATCGCCAGGGAGGCATTTAATTTTTGGCTTTACTCTCGCCTTAGGTCGGACAGGGCCCTCACCACGGTCACTTCCGACCGAGGTGGAGTTCGTCTCCGCTTCCGTCCGCACGTTACTCGCCGTCGCCGCCGCTTGCGTTGTCTCCCTCTCGCAGGCTCTCCTTGGCCAGCTGACTCGCCGGAGTTATCGGACCCCTCAACTCTTTCAAAAGGCTCCCTCATACAAATACAATCCTCTCACCAACATCCCCTCGAAGCTATAAACATTTTTAAGCTTAGATGAGTAGTTTAAAGTAGGTACTTTATTAGCCTTAAAACGCAGCAACGCCTGCATGCACCGGTACTTAAATTAATTTTTAGAAACCGGGGAATACATACCTATATATATATATATATATATATTATAATTTTGATAAAAACTACTAGGATACCTTTTTGTTGTCGATTGATATATTTATTTAGTAAGTACAAAATAAAATAATAATTTTTAATTACATAGTCTAACCTAACTAGGCAAACTGCCTGTTGGAAGGTAGACTTCTTTGTCATTTTTAAATATTGTATTCTATGGTATGTATTGCACATGTTGTGAAAAAAACGAAAACATAGTATTATAATATAAATATTGAGTTAAAAATAACATTGATAACACTCGTAGATAGTACATTCTACAGAAATAAATAGATATAATCTCTTATGTACACTATAAATATTACAAACATCCAACATAATGAAATATATATTGAATATACTTTGAATTCGTTCAAAAATATGGTGTGTAAAATATACTCGTCTCTTACAGGTAATTAGAAGGTAAAGTCATAAATATTTATGTTTTCATAATACCTTTAACAAATCTATATTTTAATTAATACATATTTTGGCAGTGTAAATATGCAAAAATCAAACTTTTTTACCTACTTTTCTCATTTATTTTCTTTTTTTATGTAATCCATTCGAGGTGAACCCACATTTCAATTCAATTGTTAAACTTAAATTAAGTTATGCTTTACGTTTCTCTAAAATATATTAAATAAATAAATAAATAACAAACATACAGAGCCTTTATAATGAAGTACTAATATCTTATGCACAGTACTGTATCAGCATAATTAATGCCTTCATCTATAAGCAGTTTATTTATATTGTCATACAGTGTGTTGTAACTGAACTACGATGTTATGTTGATATTTTTGTATTTGATAGTTATTTTCTCGGATGGGGAGATAAATAAATGCGGTTTTTGTCTCTTTCTGCAGTTCACGAGAGAGAGAGAAAGAGAGAGAGGGGGTCGTAGAGGCTCCTAACTTTGGATTTATCAGCGCCGCTGACCGAGTCAAAGCTGGTCCGGGCCAATGTGCCACTAAACTTTTACGGCTCGCGCGAAGAGAGGGACGTAAAAACGAATCTTGTTGCGAATTTACTGTCACTATAATACATAGTAACAAACCTCCTTATACCTGATGTGACATCATCGTCCGCCACGTCTTTGTAAGCTCTCCAAGACTAACGACGGCTACTCTCTACAATTTGCCTGTGCTAATAAACTCGACATTTTTATAAGATGCAAAATTGTATAGGACAATTTCTGTGGTATTTCATACAGGCCCTTTATTTTTTACCCGTTTTCCTGTGTTAACTAACAATCTGTTAGATAACAAACGCTTCAAGCGCTATTGAGCAACTTATCTGTCCGTCATGAGGTATTTCAAACGAATTTAATGGCTTCAATTATCCCTCGTATTTCCTTCAAATATAGTGGCTTCGCGTTGTAAAGTTTTGCGGGAGACAGTAATTAACGACACCCTTTATTGAAGGGGAGAAAGATAGAGGAGATATATCCACCCCATAATGGCTGCCCTAATTAATTCAGGCCGATAAATTATTGCACATAGGTAAAATATTTATGAGCAGTTCACGGGCAGGTACTCTTTACCTATGCTAGTCCATTTTTAATTACGTATTTCAAACGAATTTTCAATGATTCCAATTTTTAAAATAAAATTATCGATTTATCTATTTCATTACTCATGAAATGTTTAAATCCTAATTACTCTATATAAATATTAGGTCAGTAGTTAGGTATAGTTAGATAATTTTATGTCGCTATACCTTGGAAATTGTTGTTGGAACCTGTTTAACCCCCGCGGGTTGACAGCTTGGCTCTGAAAATTCGTGTGGTGCGATGTGGGTCAGCCCTACGGGCCTCACCTTGTTCGACGCACTTGGCGCCTCATATCGACCTCCGGGCCTCACATGGCGGCCTTCCGGGACTCCCTACAGACCTCCAGGGTCCTTGGAACTCATCTTGTTCGTAGAACTTCGCTTTGCCGCCGCGTTGCGTCCTCCATTTAGTCAGATTTGCAAATTGCATAAGGTAACTTATTTTTTTTATTACGCAACAACATACCGTGAAAGGCACTCATGGCACTACAAATCATTGTTTTAATTAGTTCTTGAGCCCAAATACAAATCATCAAAATATTTTAAAAGCATAAACTACTGCCAAACATTCTTTTTCACTCGCGGAATATCTTGCTTTCTGCTTCACTTCTCGACATATATACAGGATGTATTTTTATATCCTGATATCCTTTCAAGGGGCTGATATAGATCAACCATTAATGAGCAAAAAATATTAGAAAAATGTTTCCTAATTACGAGAGAGATGTAGTCGAAATTTCAAAGAAATTCTTTTAATGTTTGAGAAGCGCTTCGAAGAGAAACAAAGTTTTTTTTAATATAAATATTTTAGTATATTTTTTTTTCGATTTTTTTTTTGTGAGATCGGTTTAGTTATCGATATAGATCAACCTCCTAAAAGGACATCATTGAATATTAATACATTAACGTTTCTAAGAGGTGAGGGAAGAGGTCATTTGGATCCTATTTCACCACATATACCCTCATTCAATGTCTCATGGTTTTCGAAATATTATTACTGTAATTTTTCCTTAAATACAGTGTAAAAGGATAACTATAAGAAACGTGTCATTTTTTTTTATAAACCAAATGTGTATTTGTTCAACAAAAATATTATTGAAGATCTACACGTGCGTTTAAAATTTGTCATTTTAAATTTTCGAAATGTGTTAAAAAATATCATAATCATTTTTTTCAGATAATGGCCAAACAAAAATACCTAAATGTTGAATAACATTTAAAAATATCTCCGTTTTGTATCCCAATAAAATAAATAATGACTATACACGATAATTACAAATTGATGTTGAAATTTACCAGGTTTGTAATCTACTAATAATTAAACCGAAATAAAACAATGTTTATTGTAGTAAACATTTTTAAAATAATTTTTCATGCATTTTCGAAATGTGAACCATGATTTCGAATGCAGCCCTTCGCTGTAATTATGAGGTGGACACTCTTACATTAATTTTTCGAATACCGCATTTATTCCTCTATTAAGTGGTCCCGGTCACGTAGTTCTACTTCGCAAACAATTTCCTTACTCGTCCCCAAACGTAGAAGCCCAGGGGAGTTCAATCTGGGGACCTGGTGGGCTATGGAGTTGGACCGTTTCTTCCGATCCAGCGGTTAGGGAATGATTGGTCTTCTGACAGATTTGATAAATTATGCTACGAGTATACATACAACTTCAAACGCTCATCTAGTTATTATTAGATGGTTTTGCGCTTATCGAATAAGTTAATGCATATTGTTTGCTTACCTACCCTTCTAAAGAGACTATGGGCCTATTCGTACAGAGCGTTTGTTTGTATGTGATTATACCATCGCGACACATATTTCACACCTGTGAAATTGTCAGATATACAGTTCCCGTGCCCAGTTTGATCGGTAATGCGCCAACATTAATACAATATAGTATACGCGCTTCTGTCGCTATTGCAGAACAGGTTTTCCCAGTGCAATAGCTCAGTACTCTTTGCCTGGCAACTAGCGGGCTCTCTCTCTCTCTCTCACACACACAAACACAATGACACGCTATGAATAAAAAGGCCGGCTAGTACTGTTAACCTTAGTGTACCTACGATAATTGAAGGTAAGACTACTTAAAACTATTATTGTAAAATGTATATTTATCATGTAAAATTGTAAACTGATTAAAAGGTATAATGAAATTAACATATTTGTAAGGTATGCATTCAGAAAAGAATAAATAAATATTATTATTATTATTAACTAGTAGTTTTCTATTGACGTCAAAGGCAACTAGACTTGATTAGTTTGAAAATTTCTAATTGAAAGTCACAAGCATTTACTTTAATTGAAAAAATGCTAAGTTTCATTTCACACGTTGTGACGTCAGATGGGTTATAAATTGCTCTCTCGCGGTTTAGTTTTCGTAATCGAAGATGATACTTTCAGTCTTCAGTCTTTACTCACTGCTCTCCCGGGCTAGACACCTTCCTAGGTAGTCAATTTAATATACAAGTCGTTTCTTTGTATCGAGTCGAAGCTATCGCCGGTCATTTATTAATTTCTTTTTGAATTACTACTGAGTCAGAAACTGGTTAGGATAGGTGTGACACTCAATAAAGTACACGGTGACCTTGTCTCTATCCTCACCTTATCCTTGAGATAGACATCCCCGTTACATGACAAATAGTTAGTACATCTCTTAGCTTGTGAGTTTTATATTCTGAAAGTAGTTTTTGAATTTAGAAATTTTGCCACGATAGTTTTTTTCTTATTTCAAAAGCAAAACATACTAAGTATGAGTATACCATCTCAAATTATGCGTAAAACTCACTAGTCTATTTCGCATAGTTTAGTTCTGAGTCGAGCATAGAACGTGTCAACGAAACTTTAACCCGGAACGAAGCGGCCTTTGTCTCCGCTTTACAGACCAGATTTCGTGATTTCGTGGGCATCATAAGGTCAAATCCTATTCTAATGACAGTTTACATATATTCAACGCACGAGAAGGAATGGCTAAGAAAAGGGAATTCCAAGGGCGGGCGGCATATGTAAATGACGTAGGTAGATATTCCCTGAATAAAACATTCGGCGAGGGATAATATAAGGCGAGTGTCTGTTCCCTTCTTCTGAGGAATTTTCCTTCGAAAACGTTATACATACACAGCTAGGGAAGGTTCTATGTTTAATTTAAAAGGATTTTCAGAAGCTAGTATGTCGAGTTATGAATTGCCTAATCAAACTAAAAATACTGATAACATATAGGATCAATTTAATGCACATTATTTATTTATTTAACACCTATTCCACCCAGGCTTTGTTCCAACGCCAGCCCTCTTGAAGGGGCGCTTTGATTTTCGTTTGAATACTATGTTCCTCTATGCGACTATAGCTAATAAAAATATGTGAATGCGTCATCTCGCTTATCGTATCCACTGTCAGTTAATTATTACTAGCGGTCGCCCAGTGGTCGAAAATGTTAAGTTTAAGCATTATTGAGGTTCTTACACCTCTATAATACGGTGAGTTCACCTCTATAATAATAATTCCATATATTTTATTTTTAATTTTGTTTTATTTCATGAGCTGCGAACGTGTACAAATACGACATTAGCGTATGTTGTTTGCCTTAATTCCCTGCAAAAACTATAAAATTTCATTTTTTTTTATACAATTCATTGTCAGTTTTAATTTTTAGAGGTAAAAATGAGATTTGACGTTCTTATAAGTATAAGATGGCATTAATAATTATTTTTGCTTGACATTATTACTACACTGATATTGATAACATTTGAAATCACACAAAATTCACAGCTCGAAAACTCATTCAGTCAATCGTATGAACGTTTTATTTTATTTAATTTAACGCCGTTTAAAAACGATAACTTTTAAACTGAGTGTGGTTTTGGTAATGAAATCTACTTAAAAAAATTACCAATCAGATAATATTATTATGATTTTTTTCCAAACCTAGGTTTTTTAAAAATTTGGGCAATTGACTAAACTATTTTATAGGTGAAATAAATCGACATTAAATAAACTAAAAGTATCTGCAAAAAAGATTTAAACATTAAAATTAAAAAAAAATATTGAATACTTGGGATAAGTGTTATTTTTATTTTTGATATGAGAATCGATGATTATGGCTATTGCTAATGGGGAAGGAAACACCATCAGAGTATCGAATTATTTGATGAAAATATTTCGCGAATTGTTACGTGGAAATATTATTATTTTTCTTCGAACTAAGAGCACATTCGTTCAATGTGAGCTCAACGCGACTAGATCTGAGCTCGAGATAAAAGGGGGTAGTATCGCCAGTGCTCGCGTAAAATATCGCTTAAGCACCACAATAAGTTCGCAGTTGAGAAAATGAGCCGCGCGAACGGCAACACCAGATGCCTTCATATCGCCTCCGTTACTGATATTAACTACACACGATTGCTGTAGTTTGCCAGCACTTGGACAACTTCTGCTCAATTCAATTTGAATCATATTGCATGCCATAATAATATATTCCGCAAAGTTTCTGGAGAAACACAGCCATGTGTGGCGGGTAGCACAGCTCCTCGTAAATCGTCAACTTTCGGGGGAAACTCGTCAGCCGCAACTGTCGTTGGAAAACACACAATGGTGGCTATTTTGAATAGTACACTTTCCCAACATCTTAAATTTCGACTGGTTATGGATTCATTTTAGGATCGGAACATTTTTAGGAATAAATGTTTACTCAATAAAAATACGGCCTACTTGAAACGACTTATAATGGCAGCTGTATTAAAAAGACAGTTTTATTGTTTGTGTATTATTTTATACGAGTAAAAAATATACATCTAAAAAAAATATAATAACATTATACAGTCAAAACACTCGAAGCTTTACCTCGAGCATTTAGAGTTGAATTGAAACGCGTAAAAAAAAGATAGTACGTAAGAGAACCACTTCCCTATGAACGTCACTCACTTCACTTCACTTCACTTCACTTCCTTATGAGCGTAGATGAGGTTAATATTTACATACGTGGTAGTCTAGTGGTTAAGGCGTTCGGCTATTGGCCCAAAGGTCGCAGGTTCGATTCCGCATATGGTCATACCATTTTTAACGCTTCTTTACCACCATCTCCCCCGACTCTAGTACAGGCATATTTGGCCCAGTTGAGTAGGGCCCAAAATAATTGTATATGACCTAGGTCATAACAATTATTTAAAAAAAATAATAAATAAATAATGTACCAACACTGTCGAATCGCCTTTCAAAATAAAGAATCATTTGTCCTCGATGGTATATACACGTAAAACATTTTTTCATTATTTATATAAATGAAAATGTATCATTTATTAAAATTAAAAGATTTTGTTTCTTTTTTAAAAGTAAACATGTAAATATTTATCTATATATTTATGTTATATAGGTACAAAGAGCTATCTGTACACAAATTCTTTTCTTATTACCGTATTGAATTCAACGATCTGGGAAAATTGAGAAGTTGTCTGAAGTTTAGTGTAGTAACTCTATAAAGAGTTGTCACTACGAGTACACCCGCAGTTCAACGGCCGGTGATGTCTTCAGTTCAATTTGAAACTTGTTCAAAGTGTGTTTAATGGCGGGTCAGCCCGGGACCCTCGTCATGTGCGAAACCATATCAGTCACCCTAATTTTCGAGCGTTACAAACTGGTAAGCAACTTTAAACTCTCAACTAAGTTAATTACACACTTGACCCGAGGCCTCGCAGCGCGGCGCTTGCAGAAACCCAAGTTTCTAATAACTTTAGTTATCTGACAACGATTTCGATAATTAATAAAACAAAAGTATTTTTATTTCTACACTTAGAATATAAATGTAAATAGGATAACTATTTTTTTTTAAAGTTGTGAGTATTTATTATTCCTTATTGAAAGAAATCAAGTCTTTCAAACAAATGAGACAAAACAAATTTCAAACAAACATTTAAATCTAAACTTATTAATATAATTTATTTATATTTTTTTTTATATATTTTTATTTATTCCTGTGTAATATAATATTGATCTTTTCTATTTCTCAACTTATTATACAGGCTGTCCCAAGATCATTCCCGTAATTTAAGGGGGTGTATATGTTCCCTGTTACTAGTAAGAAATTATATAAAAAAATGCAAAAATATTTGATACCCAAACTAATTATTTTTTAAACTAAATTTCAGTGATTTCAGCACGATTTTTGCAAACATTCTATAGCTGATCATATTGTTGGCAGAATGACACTAGCGTATTCCAACTTACTTCTTATTAATGCGCTATAATTGGTATTACCGAAATATGGTTTTTGAAAGGATTCGTTATTCTTAAAACAAATCCAAGTAGTTTAAAATATTGAGTCGTAATTTCATCCACATGAGCATTAAAATTCAATTTAGTATCGTCTTTCAATTTATAAATTCGCTCAATTGGTTGACCATTTATATGGCAATTATGGATAATCGGGGTGGATAGATGAACTTCATCGTAATATTCTGTGATATTTTTGCCCCGTTTTGCATCATATCTGGTTAAGAGAATAAAAGTATTCGATTATATATGTACTTTTAGTTTAATAATCCTATGTAGTAGGTGTTACTTGCACGGTAAAGATACTTATATAACAGGGTATTAGTTAGGCTACCGCATATAGATTAGAGGTATTCCTGCGACGTTGCAGGCGGGATGGAGGTTTGTTTTTCGCTGGAAAAAGTATTCCATTCTCTGATGGTACGCAGGAAGGAATGAATTGATTCATCTGAAACTTTCTTTTCCTTGATGACTGATTAAAGTAACAACACCTAACAATAACTTATAACACCCAAAAGCAGATTCTGAAAGGTTTCTTCCGTAATAAACGGTAAAAAAAAAACTATTTTGCGATTTTGATCTCGGAACTGCGTATTGTTTGTACGATTAACATGGATACAAATGTATTTATTTATTTAAAGAATTATAAACAGCGAAATTAAACAAGTTTATAGCTAATATTATACATAATACATGGCCAACAAGTATAATTAAAATATTAACAAATTATTATCGCGTAATTGTTAAACTTTTAAAAAGTCATGAAATGAGCGTGTGAACGAAGTGGTAGGCAGGAGAGTGGAATGTTGATATGTTAGACTAAGTGAAAGGCGCACATCGCAAAGTAATGTAGGTAGTGGTATTATTATAGCTATTACTGTAGTTATTATTATAGGTAGTAATTAAGGAGTCATTATAAATATCGTAAATACCCATTTGGCAAATTAATAAAATTTTAGATCAGAATTTTAGAGAATTTTTTTAAGAATTTAGAAATTTTAGAGAATTTTAGGCTACTGCTGTTTTCCTTGTGAGGTTACAGCAGGGGGGAGGGGAGGGCAGACGCCAGTCACTCGATACGCTCTAGTGTGACCCCCTAAGGCAAGTGGCCCTTATCTCCGGTACGAAGGTAATTACTATCTAGACCGACCTAGCTAGTCGCTACCATGGTCTTTTGAGGTTAGCACAAGACTCCTGAAAATGAACTGTAACGAATATTGGCCAATATTTTTGCGATTTACATATAATTTTCATTGATAAATTTCTTTAAAAATTTAATAAAATTTTGCTTATTACTTAAATACAAAACCCTTGAAAATTAAATATAGTTTTTATAATCTATCTAATAAACTGATTTTGTAATTTTGTTTAATAAACCGAATGAGGCAAGTGATTTACACGGAATAATTATTATCAAATTACTCATACATTCCGCTGCTTCTATTGAAAACCACTGTGATTGATGAACAGATTGAGTAGGCTTTGTAAGTACTAAGTACTTATTAAGGTTCTAAGTTATCGCACCGCATCTCCGTTAATCTATTTGTTCAAGGTCTAAAATTAAATAAATAAATAAATTAGTCTTATGGAGCATAAAAAGGCATAACTAATTCTTGCCAATATGTTTCGTTTTCAGTGCCACTAAACTTTTAGTATACTCTTGGATATTTAGTCTGACGTTTTTTTATTTCAAAATGTATCCCAATATCTGTATAATGTTTACAATATCTGGTTTTAATCAGTATACTTGCAGATTACGGATTCTGCGGTTGCTGTGCACAAGTGTTAGATATAATTAGATGTCCTAATCAGCGACTATAGTAAGCTAATTACGCCAAACACATACAGTATCTACCAAGTACCTACCTATATTTGCTTAGGTCAACAGACGCACGCAAATATCAAATTAATCACGACATTAGTGGTGCCGTAAATCCTACGGTATCTCAGGAATAAATTTACCGGACCACTATTATATGTTAAGGTGGGTATATATATATATATATATATATATATATATATATATATATATATAGGTATTGAGTTGTGTAGTTAGAATCATCTGAACTGTCATTAAATCTGTCTGGATATTTAGATAATTTTTACTTTTAATATAGTTAGTGCGAATCAGCATAGTCTTTAGTTCTCAAATACAAAAAACTGACAGCTTTAAGTTTAATTAAGCCCGTCATGAGATTTCCCTGGCAGAGAAACTTGCATCGAACAAGAATCTAGCCAACAATATTCAAAGCAGGAAAACTTAATAAACTCTGCAAGTTGAATTTTGTCAAATATTAATACGTTCTTGTTAAAAGTTACACATTTTATGCTTGCTATCTCATTTGTGTGATGCGCCATGCGCTATAACGCGCCACTGACTTTTCATCCCTTTAAAGATATGGGGTATTTTTGAAAATACTACAACTTCTACAACAAAAATGTCACTTGAATTAGCTAGCTGAATTTATTATTTATTACGTTATTAAACTATATTTATAGATAAACGTAGTAATAAGGAATTGGGATTTGGTCTCATCGATGATCCTTGGTTCAGACTGCGCGATTCGCGACTTCCTGCCCGACCAACGGAACACACTTTAGGACAGTCTCAACGCGAGGACTAGACCTGCATCTTGCATCCTTTCCCACCAATCTCATCTTCCTCTGGGGCGTTCGTGAAGAGTCTGGTGACAAAATGGCTTGACTTCTTCGCCTGGAAAACCGCACTTTTTGTTTGTTTAAATTCCTCCTCCCTTCAAGAGGGAATTACCTTTCTAGTTTTGGTTAGAATAGATAAAATTATAGATTTAATTATAATAAATGTTAATAATTTATTTGTATATTGAATAAACAGTGGTTTTACCTAGTTCGGGCAAATATAAATATTTTAATCTTTAAAACTGCCCGCAGCAGCAGTATGTCTAATTCTTTAATTAGTTTAAGTTTAATGGTTAATTTTAGACCTTAAGAAAATTAAAAATATTAACTTTGAAAATATTTTTTCAAAATTATAATAAAAATAAAAAATATTCTGGTATCAACTGAGTTGGTAGACGTGTTTCTAATTAAATTAGTTGTTTTTAATTAACGCTTAATTTGACGCTGCTCACTGCGTTATTAAAGGGCGAACTGTTGTAAAAACTTTACCAGTTAACTAAGAAAAGTCGTGTAAAAAATAATACTTTTGTACCTGAGTAAAAAAAAGTAACAACATTTTTAATAAAACATAAAATTATCTAGTTCACTTATTATGCCCAAATGCTTATTATACATAATTAAAACGAATCAGGAAAAAGCAAGATGTTCTTTGAGAAGACGCGACAACCATTTCGGGAGATTATCTAAACCTTTTAGATAATCATTTCACGGTCTAGGCTTAGTTGATCTCAAGTAAATCTTCTTAATCAAACGCATTTATTTACTTATTAAAAAGCATGGCGTTCCCCAAGTGTCGTTCCACACATGAATTTTAATAAATCCTCATTATATTGGTGTATTCAAACGCACACGCTTCTTTGCAATGAGATGCTACTGCGATTATACTTATACATGTTATCGGTAATGTGAGATTGATGGTAATGTGCACATTAACTGGTTAATTTGCAGATAAACGGGTGTGTTCCGTTAAAGTACTTTTTTTTAAAATAGTATGTATCTACACATGCATCTGGTAATTAATGTGCAGCATTACCAAAGCTTTATTCTAATTAATTTCTATTTCTCGACCTCCACTCTTCGCGTGACGTCATCGCGTCGCGAGCGTAGGACAAGTTGATTCTTGATGTTTTTAAGGTTATTACAGGTAACAGGTATTAAGGTAGGTTTAAGTTTTGAAGTTGTGCTTGTCGCAAAAACAAATTTCTATGTAACTCAAAATGTCACCAATATTTAGATTGTACCTAGAAGAAATTAATTTAGGGTCGTAGTTTTTAAAACTACGACCCTAAATTTATTTAGTTTAAATAAGTTGATTTCATTAGTGTGTAATTTTTACTACTTTTCTTAACTTAATATTATATTCAAATTTACTTGGTCATGTATTTGTTGATTATCTAGGGCATCTGCAGAATAACTAGGTAATCTGCAAAGCAAAACCATTTTTAGTACTTTAACGTACTTGCGTAGTTAATCTGCAGAGTAATTAGATAATCCGCGCATTAACTGTTTTACGAACTTTAACGGTAACATACATACTGATAAAAACAATAATAAAAAAAAATGTTTGGCGTACTGAATAAATAAATTGGAGATTTTATGACAAGTTAATAAATTGAATTATGTAAGCGTCTTAATGGGTTGAAATTAGAAAATGTGACGCTCAATTATGTCGGTCATTAGAGCGGTTCCGGCCCGTGCCCCCCCCCACCCCCAACCCCCATCTCCTCATTTCCTCATTTCTCTCCCGTTCGACGCGTCCTGGGAGCAATCCCGAACCTACAGCTTCAATTATTTCGACGGCAACAAACCCTTTCCGGTTGGATGTTTTTATTGTAATTTGTTAAATTAAGCGTTTCTCAAGGATCAGGCTCGTATATATTTCTCCCGGCAGCCAATTGCTGTAATGAAAAGGGATTAACACTAACGCGCGTTTCATATTATAAGAATGACAATTCAAATAGGGTAAATCGTATCATAAACCCAGTAATCGTGAGCTTCGAAAATGTCCTAATATTATTATTATTATTATTATTTCGTAATAGGCAGGCAGCATAGCTGATAAGCCTATATCTTATTCAATATCAAAATTGTTATTATTTTTTCTTTGTTTTTATTTTTCTTAAATGTTCTTCTAGATTGTTTTTAAATTGGTTGACTGTCTTTGATTCTATGACACTTTCTGGTAGTCCATTCCATGCTTCCACGACTCTGTTACTGATGAAGTTCTTCCTGGGGTTGCTTGAAAAGGACGTCCCATCTAACTTCATGCAGTGCCCACGTAGTTGGGTGTTTTTATCGAAGGTGAATATTTCTCTCAATTCTGCGCAGTCATAGCGAGGTTTTAATATTTTGTATGTCTCAATGAGGTCCCCTCTATCTCGCCTCTCTTTTAATGTCTGGAGATTGAGAATTTTTAGTCTCTCCTCATAGGCTTTACTCTTTAGGCCAGTAGGTATTTTTGTAGCTCTTCGTTGTACCCTTTCTAACATGTGAATTAAGAATATTAAAATGATAAATTCCTAAAAAAGACACTTATATTGTGTGTATTTTTATGTCACAAAACAACATGCAATTATTAAAATAATACAAGTTTTTGAAACCAATTGACAATTAAAAGTACAAACGAAATATTAAATTTTATCAATTATTCTGTAATTGCAATTAAAAGAGCCGTGGACGGTTCGATAAATACTCTTTGCTCCTTTCACACAAATTTTACACAAATATTACCCTTACCTGCTCTTTCTCTACATAAATTTGCGTAATCATTTACATTCTGATATAATTTGATGTTGATGAATATTTTGGTGTTTACACAACGGTCTTAATTTTTGAGTAATGTTTATTAATTCAAAGCAGTATTGGATTTGTCCATAGGCTACTTAGGGCTGCAGATAACAGAGGGCGCTTTCACTTTTCAATACCTACGTAACCTACCTTTTGGGAAGAGGAAGGGGTGGCCGCATATGAAGTGTTCTGTACTTATGAAAAGTATGAATCCGGCACTGGTTCAAAGTATTTTTAGGAATTAGTTACCAAGATACTAAGTAAAACATATAAAAACTAAATAGTTGCCATTTAAAATTAACATCCTTGTGTAAAACTATAATATACCATTAAAATATTAATGATTACGTAAATGTATGTAGAGAAAAAGCGGGTAAGGGATAATTAGTGTTAAAGGAGCAAAGAGTATTTATCGAACCTTCCACGACATAAAAGTCTACTTTTAACGGTTTTTTTTAAGGCGAAGCCAAAAGTTCGATTCATTTATACCTTTTTTCTATATTATGAAGATGTAATTAAATGAAAATCAACAATTGCTTACAAAGCGCCGAATTTCAAGGTCGTCTATTAATATGATTCGCCTTAATTACAATAGATGAAACGACTTAACGCATTGCAATTACAGAATAATGGTTAACATTTTAATATTTCGTTATTTTTCGAACTATCTTTATTTATTTTATTTATTTATTTATTGTGACATATTTAATTTGACAAAAAAATATCGAAAAGTAGTAGAACAAATCACAGCTACAAATGTATATTATAAATGCACAGGGAGCGATTAGCAGTGGTACATTTTGTGCCCTGCCTTCTTTACTAGACTATGTCTGTACTAAGGAAGGCAGTGCTACAACTATATTGTGCTACAACGAAGAATGTCAAACTGTCAATGCACCTATAGAGGAATATGAAGAGTGTCTATTTGTAAGAAAAACAAGTTAAAATATCTATACGCTGTTAGCTTACCTTATACGGTATTTTAAGAAATATATTATACAATTTTACTATATATATACAATATTGTTGCATAGAATGTTTATGTTGTGACAAAATGTTTACATTATTTTATTTTATTTCTGTAAATATATATAATTACCTCTTTCTTAATGCGATTTCTATATTTTAAATAATATTGTATTTGTAACGGTTATGCTGAAAACTAGCGTGTTGCTTGTTTAACGAGTAAGGAAGCTGAAAGCAACAAAGAAACAAAAAATATTCAAAATTGTTCAATAAACGAATTTGAAATTTGTTTTGAATTGGATTGCGTGTGCATTTGCGGTTATTTAAAATTAGGTATGTGCCTGTTTATGAAAATAATAGGTATTTGTACAACTCAGTAAAAGGAATTAAAAAAAATGGCTCCGTGTATTATCATTAGATAGTCGTATTTACATCAGCTGTTGTCTCAATTCATGGACTAAATCTCAGGAGAAGACTCGAGGAGATTGTGCCAGCGTAGTGCTGCAAGGCGAGACTCGTATTGCAGCACTTCTGTACGCGACAATACTGCAAATTCCCCTCTGAAGGAAAACACGATACAGCGACAGAGAAATTGAAAATCGCGCCCTCTCTGAAATGTGCCACGAAGTATCATTTTACAGAGAGATGAAAGGTTTTATCTCGTTTTTACTTGTTTGTTATTGAGCTTTAGGCTTAAACAGAAGTCGCTTTAATTTATTTTGCTCCTTTTGATACATTGTTTAGTTTTTATATTCCATTATCAATTAGTAACAAATTTTACAAATTGGCAAAAAGAAGAAATATCTTTATTAATGAGCTTTTATTTAAGCACTTGGGTTCTAGGGGATGTGAAACGCGAAGATATGTCGAAATTTTCAGGAAGTCAGGGGGTTTTGTGTCAAAATTCAACTCAGTAAGATAAGAGGAAGTGGTTTTAATTCAGCTTGCAAGATTTGACTTAAATCGACATCCAAAAATGCAAGCTAAATAGAATCCTGTAAAAAAAAAGGTAACTTCGTGTGCACACCTTATTTCGGGTTTGCGGCGATTCGAGTGCCATAGTCAACGGAAGCCAGCAAGGCTAGTCTCAAACCGCGAGCGCGATTAGCGAGCGAGAGGAGCTGAAGGTTTGTCAGGATTTTTCCTTTGGATGTATTAATTATCAGGTCAATATTTAACGAATGCCGTTTGAGTTCGTCAATGTCGCCAATATTGTTAGAAATTAGAACTATGTCATCAGCACCTCTCTGCCTATCCGGATACCTCTCTTTTTAATAATGTTAATTAAAAAACGTGATAGTATTGTTTACTAAATAATAACCTAAACCGCTAAATAAAATGAGGGTTGCTTTAAAATAATCATAAAAAACGCCGTGTAAAGCTAATGTAGACCTTACTGTAAATGTAGACTCTAGAGTCTAGAGCAACGATATTCAACCTTTTTTGTCTTCGGGCCACATACATATATTTGTAAAGCCTCGCGGGCCGCAACACTATACTGGTATGACGAAAAAAATATGAAACGACAATCCTCTTTGGGTGTCACTATTTGTACGTCAAAGTCAAAATTAATCTCAAGATATACGAAATATAGAATGCCAGATTTTGTAAATCATGTCCCTGATAATAAATATTTAGGGCCACACAAAAAAGCTAGGCCACAGGTTGAGTATGGCAGGTCTAGAGTCAAGCCTAAAAACCTTCCCCTAATCGTGACGTCACGCCAAGTTACGTTGTTAAGCGTGCAGGTTGGAAAACTAATTTTAAACTTTTGCAGTTTGCTTTTGTTGTGAAAGAAGTGAAACATTTTTTAAAAAATTTCTTTTTAATAATTAAAATGAGCCCGGTTTTCCTCTTTTCTTGTAAAGGTATATTTTGTTATTATTTTAGCGGTGATGCTCTCGAAGGAATTTCCATCGCCATAAGCATTATTTTGATGGGTAGAGTGTTATAATTTTAATGCTGTTTAATTTTTAATTGTAAATAAATTACTATGTAAAAGATTACATAAGGGTTAGTTATTTTATTTTCCATACTTTTATAATAAAAAATATTGTTTATTTCGCTGAATCAGTTAAAATATTACTATTAACTCCATTGATACATTCAATTATGTAAGTTGCATTTCCGTATTACAAGTAATATTAAATCCAGACAGAAAAATTAATTCCAATCTTGGAAAAGAATAGGTAGGTATACGGTGGTAACCCAAACTAAAACCAGTGTATTTTTTATTTGTAGATATTGTAAATTTAGAAAATATATATATATCTGTATACACGTTAGCATATAGCAACGCGCAGGCTCGTTTACTCCCCCTCCCCTCCCCTTCAACTCCCCCTCCCCTCCCCCTTCAACTCCCCCACCCCACCCCCTCAACCCTCCCCCCTCCTCCTCCCCCCTCCCCCTTCAACTCCCCCTCCCCTCCCCCTCCTCCCCCCCCCTCAACCCTCCCCCTCCCCCTCCCCCCTCCCCCCTCTCTACGCACGCACACTCGCGCAACACAACTTGATATCTTGTCGGTTTCGCATCCATAGCCAAACGATGTCATGAAATAGACTATCTGGTGTTTGTTTGTGGAAGCAGGGCGATCAGCATTTGTGACGTCATTCAAATGGAAATCAAATGTGGTCCAGAGCAGGCGGCGGCATTTTTCGGATGTAGTAAAAGTTCATCTGCAATAAAAGTAGATGCGATCCGCGACAGCGAACATCGAAGACTAGTAATCGACGGTCTTGATACGGCACGTCATACTGGGCGAATTATCGTGTCCACAAGAAAGTGATATAGATAGATAGATATATAAACTTATATATAACCTTTTTAACTGAAGGTGGTTTTAAGTTCTAGGGGATGTGAACGCGAAGATATGTCGAAATTTTTCGGAAGTCATGCATGGTATCTAATAAATCTACCTAAAAATACTGTTGGATAGAAAGCAATAAATTACAAAAAAGCTTATTATTTTTAAATTGAAACAAGAATAAAATATGATACTGATAAAGATAAAACTATATCCACTGGTTTTTATTAAAACTATAAAATATATGTTTTATAAGAAATTCTTAAAGTTTTTTTAAATTTTTGAACTTCGGTAACTACATTATTGCAACTTTTTAATTTTTTTCTTTACTTGAAATTAAAAAAAATATATCTATGATTTCCGAGAAGTGCAATTCTGCCTAGAAACAGAATATTGTAGTCTAAAGTGCAATTTATAATAAAAAGTGGCTGTAATACTCTGTGATACTCTCTTCAAGCTACTTTAAGTTCAATATTTTTTTAAGACACACAAATTTATATAATTATTTAATATATCCCAACAACATTTGTAAAATCGTAAAATGTATTTCTTAAATACCGTATGTTAACTCCCTAAGCACACTGAACAAGTTTCTGAAGAAATTACTTTGGTCACTGCTCACGCACTCGACGCCCCTTTATTGATTGGACTACATTGCATTTATATTTAGCATTACAATTACGAACAATTCCAGAGATATACTTCACTTATCGACGCCTTCTTTACTAATAATACTTACTTAATAATAATTATAATAGCAATTGAAAGTTGGCGAAAATTGGCTCCGTTCAGCGGACATCGAAAACGTTTCCCCGAAGTAGGTTTGAAGCGAAATCTGCTCCAAATTGATTGATCGTCCTCGTTTCCTTCGGCAGGAGTGGAGGCCGAAGTTGTCTATTCAGAAGACAGTCTGAAAGCCGAAAGTCGGATGGGGACATCGTTGAACTGGACTATTTATAACTGTCAAACGGTGACGCCTCGTGACGTCGAAAGGGTGCCCATAAATTTAAATACAAACGAACGCACAAATTGTGATGAAAGAATATATTTCACGGAATAAATAATCTTATATCGTCCGCCCGCGATGCGTTTTGTGGACAACTCTCGAGGCACGGCGCGGGATTTTTGACTAGATGCGACACCAGGAGTGTAATAAAGATAAAGTACGTAAATTAAAAGTAGACACGGCGTCATTTATGTCACCACTTTGGACTTTTCCCCTCTGAGTTAGAAGCAGAGAGACGCGAGAAAGAGATACATGCAGAGAAAGGCGAGGTGAGTCTCTTTCATCACATGAGTGACGCTGTGTGTACATTTTTAAAATTAAGTTTTAGGCACTAAAATTGTACAGAACCGATAACCGATAAAATTCGATGGACGGTAAATAATGGATTTTAAAATTGCTTTTACACAACTACCTACGTACACTTATATTTTATTATAAGAACATTATGTTCCGACGTCACCCTATAAATAACTTTATTTAAATTCAATATTAATATTTATTCTATAAATGTTTATTATTTATGTTTATTATACATTGCAATATTACAATTCTACAATTCCCCCAGTTTTTGTTACTGGCAACCCTTTCCAATTATCACGGCTGTCAGTAAGTGTCAGTTGGAAAAGAAATGCAAACGAGTACCGTCACCTCTGCATACCCGTGATCGCGCGTGCAAATAACGTTCCTTTTCGCCGCGAACTGCAATCCGTGACATCTCGACACATCATCATCATCATCATTTCACCGAGCTCGTGAAACCCACAAACATCAAGGAAGCAGTGAGGAAATAGGCTAAGGCAGGCGAACCACAGACGGCCATCGGCACAGCAAAGGTTGGTCTTTTTGGTTTCTTGTTAATTGGCATTTATTCTCAGCTGTGAACCTTCCCATCCATAAAACCATACATTCCGCTCCCCCTAATCCATGTATAACCGTACACATTATAAGTTATTCTTTTTCAATAATTTCACATAAAAATGCCGTCACAATTTTTACAGTTTTTTCTTATCAATAAAGTAATAATATTTTTATTATTAACGGAATCTGAGAGGCGCAGTCTGTCGCGTTGCGTTTTTTTGCGCTCAGATGATACTCAAGTAATTCTGTACCTATGAACGTACGCATTATAGAAAATACCAGGTATTTACTGACTGGACTTAAAAATATATATGCAATACATGCTTCGATTTCAACCCTCTCATGCATTAGTGCGAAATAGTGGTATTACACCACCATATAAGAATAGTGGTTAAATGTCCCTGCCAATATGATTTCAAATCTTGAAGAGTCTTTGTATTGTATTAAATATTTGTATAGAAATGCGATCCAATATTAAACACCATAGACTCGTGGGGGTCGCTAAAAGTGGTTCCTAAAACTAAAACCAAATTCGCCCAAAGGAAGTTTTCTTTCCTTGTAGCTAGGCTTTATAATAAAATAAAATATGTCTATCAAATAAAACACAATAAAAAATCACTTAATAAGATGACACTCTAAAAAGACACCGGTTAATTACCCTCGCATCCACATAAACCCTCACACACACCCATTACACACATGCATACATACATAGCTTCAAATGATTCAATCTCTTTTATCTCTTAATCTCGCACAATATTTATGAATCCTGTAAAACTATTTTGTATAAATCTAAATGGCAGTATGCCTCTAGTTAAATTTTTATTTGCACATTTTGTTATTTATTTTTTTTTTGTTGTGAAAATTTTATCTTTTTTAGTTTATGAATTTTCAGCTGATCTATTTTTCTATAACTGATTACATTACCTTAGAACAGTAGTACACTCTTTAAAGGTAATGTAAAATTAAATGTATTGTTAATGTAAAAAATAATAAATAAATGAGTTGATCATGGTAGAAATGACACTAAGACTCTGGTTAATTATATTTCTGAATATTTTAATTATTGTATCTATTATATTTCTTTTCTTATTGTGTATATTATATCCTTAGATATATGTATTTACACATATATATATATATATATAGTTAAATAGTGAAATGCGTTTCTTAAAAATACTATTTAAGATGATTTTTAACTTTATTAGAGGCGTACGCCGTGACTTAACAAATTTCTATATTTGTTTTATTACACTAATAATGGCTTTGAATTTGTTTTAAGGTGTGTTTTCAACGGGCAAAAGCTTTTTATTATTTACCTATATATATTATAACGTATGTATTACTTTTCGTTCTCTACGCACGCCCGGGCGCCCGCGTAGTGCTCGTGACATGGCTTCTGTACGTAGAGGCGTAGAAGCGTAGAAGCGTAGAGCGTAAAGCGATACGTCAAAAGGCAATTAAATGTCGACGCGAATGAACTCGACAACTCTTCGTTTGTTAGCGTCAATTGACAGCTTTCAGCTGACACATCCACTTAGTCAGATTCCAATCAATGTGATTTTTTCCATTTTCGAATGAAAATTTTTAACTCGTTGTCTATTCGTAAATGTATGCTAAATCAATGCTACTTTTCGTCATATATTTAAATTTATTTGCGAACAACATATAAAACTCGACATTATTATAGTAATCTTATTTAGGATTCATTACGAGGAAAATCGAAACGAAACTTTGTAAAAATCCGTATGTCTCTTTATGGTTGCTATAAAGGACCGATGACAAAATACTCAAAAATATAATATAAAATAAGAAAGTGTCTAAAATGAATGCGTTAATAAGATCCGACCTTAACATTTAAAAAAATATATAAAATACGCAACAGAATTAATAGATAATAGTGTGAAGTGAAATCTTATATTTATTTATTTTATGGACAACAATTACATATTAATAATAGTATTGTATCAGTAAGCGTTAGGTACAACTGCAGCCTTTGTTCGCTGCCTTCTTAACTAATTAAATGTCTGTCCTTAAGAAGGCAGTTCATTTTGTTCTTATTTTTTTACTAGATGCCAACTAACAATTGACAAACATTTAATCTTAGAGAAAAATACAAAAATACGAACTATAAGATATTATAAAAAGTTATAATAAACAGATAAAAGAAATTGATTGATAGTATTTATGGTTTAGCTAACTTCATTAACATAATACTAGTTGTTTAACCCGGGGTTAGCAGTTAGGACATGCAGACGGCTATAACGGACATAGCCATCATCATCACGACGGAGAACTGAAAGTAATCTAAAAATCCTGAGACATTTCCAAAATGCCCAAAAACACCTTCCTAGCATGCTACTTAATTAATTCCCTTGCATTCTTCCATCCTCTATTTCACCCCCTTAGAGAGTGAAATAGGTGAATTTTAAAAAAATGCCGTCTTCAGGTTCAAGTTATCTCCATAATAAATTTCATCAAAATCAGTTCAGAGGTTTAGCCGTAAAAATGTAAGAGAGAGACTTTCGCATTTATAATATTAGTTATTTATGGTATGGATATAACACGTATCGAACACATAATATAAGTTTTTGGTTGCTGATTCTCGAAATAGCAAAAATATAAGGTGTCCAAACAAAAAAAAACAAAAATATTAAAAAAAATAATAATAAGAAGCTGTAACGGCGTGGTGTTGAATTTGGGGATAGTTAAGAATGCGGCATCAAGTTATTATTATTATTATTATTGTTTGTTGAGCAAGCAGCTATTTAGCTGATATTCTCATATCTCATTCTCAGTTACTAGCGATTTGCCGAGATTCAAGAAATTTATCAAGGCGGTTCTTGAACTGGTTTACACTTATAGCTTCCACCACTTCCTGTGGTAGCCGATTCCAATTATCCACAACTCTATTGGAGACAAAATTCTTCCTAGGATTAGTGGAACAAAGAGATTTAGATAACTTCTTGTTTGGCCGCGAAGTTACGTGTTTTGGTCAAACATGAATATGTCCTTAATGCTTATACAATTGTAATGTCCAGTTAACACTTTGTAAGTCTCGATGAGATCACCACGATCGCGTCGCTCCTGTAATGAAGTCAATTTTAACACAGACAGCCTTTCTTCATATTCCAAGCGTTTTAGCTGTGCGGGTATTTTTGAAAATCTCCTTTGAACTCCTTCCAGCAACTGAATGTCTTTTACAGAGTATGGATTCCATATCTGATACCCATACTCAAGCAAAGGCCGCACATATATCTTATAGATCTTCAGCATTACTTGAGGAGACATGTTTCTAAAAGATTTTTTTATTAAATATATGAAGGAATTAGCTTTCTTCAAGTTGGTAGACGTTTTATTCCTTTATCCACTAGTTACATAATAACTCCATGAGGTAGGGGCACTGACCAGCGTGACGACGGGACCGGTTATATAAGCCCGCCAGGTGGGACGGGGGGAGACCCCCCCGCCCCAACCCGAACCTGCTCGGACGGCGTTACGTTCGCGCAATGGACCTTGTAACGCAGCATCCACCGATGATTTGTCAGCGGAAACACCCCACAAGTGCTTGAATGCGTATGCAAAATTTGGTGTCTGTGCTGTTGACCGTAGAAGAGTTCGTTCGTCTGGAGCCAATCCTGGGTGTAGAATAGGTTTATGCTTACCATAAAAATGCATTGTCATCGGAACTAAACCAGCATGTCGAATTTCAACTCCGTAGGATAAAAGGAAGTGGTTGTAATTCAGCTTGCAAGATTTGACCTAAGCCGACTAACAAACATTGTAAGTTAAATAAAACTGTCAGATTGTGTCTAAGATCGCCGAAATCCATCGTAATCACAAGTCGTCTACTAGTATGAAGGCTCAAAATGGATTTATGGTTTCGGTTGATGGAGAAGTCATAAGAGTGCCTTTATGAGGCAGTTCTAAGCTATGGGTTTACTACACTGGCAGCGAGGGAGTGAGCCTATCGAATATCTAATGGTTTATTATACACGATGTATTTAAAATCACTACTTTCCTTTTAGGAAATTTATACAGGAGAGCTTTTCTCGTGCGCATCTTTTTAGAGGGTCATTCTATAATTCAAACGGATTACATCAACATTTGTTGTACATTTTTTTTTTCAATGTGTCAAATAAAGTAAGTAAAAAACAGTAGAAAACCAAATTCTTTTAGCGTTTAAACGTATTTATAAGTTACTCCGCTGACTAGGGCGACCGGCGCGCTGAGCGATCTTGACCTATGCGCGGCGTTCCTGGGATATTATTCAATTTGTATAGAATTATATTATATTATAATGTTTTTTTATAATATATAATAAATTAAGTCTTTTTAAGAAGAAAATGGTCAATATTGTTTAAAAAAAAAACAAAGCTACATAGTAGGTAACACTAATTGCATTTAACGAGGTACCTACTGTATTTAAATTTAATGATTTTAGTTCTTGCTCTAAATGTATTTTATAGTGAATAATATCAATACGATCGAAGGTATATAGTTTTACAAATTTATGCCGACATTAGTGACAAATCCTGTGAATTTATTGTGCGATCAAAATATATTTGTTGTATTTGATTGAAGTTAAAGTTGATAGTTTAGGAGTTAAATTCTATGTGTAAGTATCTACGATGTACAGGAATACTAAAAAGGATCGGGCGGTCAGTCCAGTGTTTTTTTTCATTAATATTATTTTTAGTCGCTGCCGCGGTCATCCATTTATTTGTTTCGGGTGTAGTCGAGTCCTGAACAAAAGTCGAAAGCTCGGGAACATTCTAGCAGTCATTATGGCGGTCGGGATAAAAACAAGTAATCGCTTCACCGCCAGGCCACATATCCTCCTATAAACATGGCTGCCGAGCAGGACGGGGCGAGTCGAGCGAGAGAGACGCACATAGGGCCGTCGCGCTCGCGTCCCACCAACGAAGTATAATGTATGTCATTATAATAATACATCAATTATTTATTTATTTATCTTTATTGGCAAAATATAACAGATACGTAACAAAAAAATCATATACGGCGGTATAAATAAAATAATAAAAACAGAGAAAATAATGCTACCCACTAACAAGTATAAAATAAAACCATTTATATATTGTTACCGAGTGAGTATAAAACTAGTGTTTAACCTAAGAAATGCAAAAGAGGTGAAGAGAGGGGAAGGGAGAGGAAAGGGTAATTTCATGTTAAAGTTTTTGAGAACCACTAGGTTAACATTGAATATATCAATTTCTGGATATTTTATATTTAGGATTGAACACATTCTATAAATGGGTTAATTTTGCCCATAATTAGTTCTATGACGAGTGGTATTTGGTCTATCACACGTTAAGGTACCCTAAGACGCATTAGCTTAAGCAGAGAGCTTGCATCAAAAGACCATCACATGGGTTCTAGACCAAAATAGCATACGTACATTCAACATTTTTCCTACTACAATTAGTCTAAGGAGAAAATCAACGTGACATCTTGGCGGGATGGCTTTAACAGAATGGGACACGAGTACATTACCTCCATTTGTACCCAGAGAAGAGTATCGCCATCCGAGCGTCCTACCGAGTTCACCTGAATGTACCCTAATGAGCGGTTCGCAATTAGAATCATTGTACACGGTAAAGAAAGGAGAGGCGAGGAGTTGTGTCGTGTAAAGAAGTTTTACTTCAAATATTCGGGACAGACCCCTCGGTGTGTAAAATGGTGCGTTATAGACCAATTAAACGAGCAAATTAAGTATATTTGCGTTTTTTTTTGCACACTAACGAATTAACTCGTACATCATTTTTTTTTTAAATATAAACTTATAAGGACGCTCACGCTGTGATTCCATCTGCTAACAAAACGCTAAGGTCTACTAGTAAATGTTATAATGTTATGCGATATGCGGCGCTTTCAAAATGACATGATACTCCTTTAGTATGACGTCAATAAGTCTCGTTTTCATATTGAAGTTGTCAGAATACCGTATTACATTCAGAATGCGGATAATATAACGTTCTTGGTATGCTTGAGAGCGAATGTTATTGCGAAGTTTATTGCGTTCTGTTGAGCGTTTCCTATGAATATGAAATCTCCATGCCATTCCGTGGACATATTGAAATTGGAAATTGCTCTATGACTATTGTTGTACGCGACAGCGGTCCCACGAAGGGATTTAATGTCTACCGCAGCGAATTCTACTAGTAGACAATATGCATTTATTTGACTTGTAAACATCCCGGGATCCCGAGGATTTTTCGGGGCTGGAATGCATTGCGACTTGCTAACAGCATGTAGCTCACTCATGACAGTGACACTGACGATGCGGAGAGAGACAAAGCTGAGGAGGGGGGGGGGGGGGGTTGGTATTCATTTTTTTACCTATTTATTTGACAATAATATACAGATATTGACAACAGAATAGAAGCGTGGGGAGCGATGAGCTTCCACCGTATAATGTTTTTTTTTAATTGCCATTTTCACCTTCTTATGGGATGACCTTTGCTATAAGATTTAGGGAGGGTTTTTCGAAAAAATGAGTGAAGAATGTACAAATCCTTAAGGCACAGTATAAAGAGGGATTTAGTATACGCACTCGGTTGAAGGGTATGCCCAATGTTTGATACAAGTTCATACGTAAATTGGAGTTCGCCTATCGCCCACTTTGCTCCGGTGAAATCTACCTCCGCCTCCCGGCGTGCCGAAAGGGATTTTTTTTTATTGAAAAAGCATACGAAATAGTGCACCTAAGGTTCTCAAATCTAAAACGTAGTTGCTCAACGGGCGATAATATGGTTCCTATTTGTCTATGGTTTCGTTTGGCAGTTTTACGGCACAGCGCCTGAAAATAAGATTACTTTAATGTTGTTGTATCGTCCACAGAATGCCTGAGAAAATGAATCATGACTCGAATAACATCGAGTGAACGATAATTAAATAGCTTCAGAAACCGGGCATAACCAAAATATTGGGGACCGGATAACAGAACAGTGCAGTTTCACACGATTTCATATTTAATGCTATAGAACTTGTAGTACCAACGATGGACCAATTGCGAATTAATGTATTAAATAAATGATTTGGCATTAATAAAAAAGGGTTAAAATGTCTGTTGTTATTCACGATTTCCTTTCCGTCTTTTCAATATTTCAGATTAGTCACTACTGCGGGCAGTATTAAGATAATGTTTTTGTATCGTACCGAACAAATTGTATGTTTATACCCTCTCTTACGAGGGCAACTTCATAATTATTTATGTAATAAAAAAAATAATATACAGATTCACATAGTACTCTCGCACGTGTGTAGTAAGGGAATAGTGTAAACTTAGAATGAACAAGAGCCCATGACACATTTTTATTGCGGTTAAACCAATTTTGTCTAAGCTCGAACTATTTAAAAACTGTTAAAATCAAATTTTGAATTTATTGTGCGTATGTTTTTCAACACTGTTTAAATCATAATAATAATTGTTTCGATCTTATAAAACCCTACATTTTTTCATCTCTTAAAAATCAATAAAATCTTATAATATAAATTGCATATTGGATATTTTGAAAAATAATAAATAAATAGCACTCGTTTATTATTTGTCTCTAGTTGAACTCTTTTTGAAGGCTAAAGAAAAATGCGTTTTTTGTTACTTTCAAATATTTTATTTATTTTGTATTTTTGTAATTATTATATTTTTTTTGTGGAAAGACAAGACCGTTGGATTATTTACAGCAAGTATAGTTCGGTGGGTGACGCGTCGCATATTTATCAAGCGCGCAGCGCGCGGGGACGAGCGCGGAGTGCAAAAGTTTTCCACTCAGTGGAGATGATTACTGTTTGTTTAGCGAGGAGTCGGAGACAAGTCGGCCTCATGAATACCTAACTCCGTTCCTTGGTGACGGTGACGCTGTACTGAACGAAATCGCGTTACAAAGTCAATTAAAGTTGGCGTCACGATCCTTACCTTCCTTGCCTAAATCTTCTTTGCTCGTTTGCTTTCCTCCTTCAATGTTAATACTCGTACCTACTTTTACTTTACCCTCCAAATTTACTGTGATTAGAATAGTAATGTGATTGAAAATGATTACATATTTAATTTATAAATTTAAAATATACAGGGTGTATTTATAATCACTGATGTCCTTTTAGGGGGTTAATCTATATGGACAACCTAACCTAAAAAAAATAATTTCGAAAAAAAAATGTTCATACTAATATTATATTAATAAAAATCTTTGTTTTTCTTCGAAGTACTTGGCGAGCCGTTCACTGCCCGGTCTCGCGCCATGGTTTCTCAAACATTGAAATAATTCCTTTTAAATTTAGAATTAGGTTTTCTCATAGTTGGGAAACGTTTTTTCAATATTTTTGCTGATTTATGTTTTATTATTGATATGGATATAAAAGGGATCAGTGAATAGAAAATAACCCGTATAACCCCGCAAACGGTTCAACTATATTTTTTGTATAAGATATTTTTTTAAAGATTTAATTAACCTATTATTAGGCTAATTGAAAAAAAAACTAGCTTTTTGTGAATTACTAGCGAGTTTAGGTGGTAGAGAAAATCAGTTATAATGATAAAATAAAATGTGTGCAGATATAACAAGGTGCATATTTTCTGAAAGATTAGAAAATTGTGTAAAATAACATTATATTTTTAAGTCTACGAATTTTATTTAAAAAAACAAACATTCGGAAAATAAATATGGCCTGGATCGGTAGACGCAACGATTTTTTTTTCATTTGCAAATATAGGCCTCTGAAAGAAAAAAAAACTTTAAAATTAATGCTTTTTCACGGTAATAAGGTGATAGAATGACATCGTTTTTGCATTATACTTACATTTCAAAAGAAAATCACTAAATTGAATTAAATCTCTTTTTGAATAAAATCGACTGTCCGGCGGCCATTTTGTTTCATACATCAATTTGTTCCTCAAATAATGCTCTCTACTCTCCTATTCCTCGAATCTCCCTTTTGTTTAGTGAATTTATTAATTGTCATAATTACCTAAAACTAAGTAAATTTCAATTAAAAAAAAAAGACTTATTGTTATAAATAACACTAAAAAGTATAAATAATATTAATATTTAAGTTTTTGTTTTACATTTTTTTTTTCTTCAGTTTCGTTCTTAAATGTTTTATTAGACGATGCTATTGATGCTATGCTATGATATTATCATCTAAGTAGCATAATGTAGGAATCTGTGTTTAGATTCATGTATTAATTACTCTTTTTTCTCTCTTCGTATGTTAATGTAAATTACAACTTAAATCTGTAGTTTTTTTTAAATTAAATAAAAAATAAAACAAATATTCCTAACGAAACGTACAAAAAATGCTTAGTAATCTTTTCTCGCCGTACGGTCAAAATCGGTAAGGAATAGGGAACATAAACACCCCTTAAAGTCTTGGAATTTCCTGTATATTTTGTAACAATCCCGTTATTATGAATATATATTTTCCTTTTAAACGTATTTTTATAAGTTGTCATGGACGGGAAAAGAAATTCGCTGGGTGTTTCAGCTTAATAAATTGCCAAAATTTTTCAACACACAAAATCCAAAAACCGGAACGAAGGCAATTATAACTCAATTTACCGCAGCAATTTCTCAACACAGCGTTCCAGTGGGCGGAAGATCTGTATGCCAAAGGGGTTCACTCAAACACGCACGTGGTCATATCAATAAATGGTCAAATGGTCAAAGCCGCCATGTCATTGTATTCAGTTTGAGTTCTCTCTGTGGCTCAAGGGAACGTTGAGCCAACCGTGTATGCGGATTACTCATGCATTGGCTGATTGATTAATTACTTCCGAAGGGAATTATTTGAGAGGAGTAGTTACGTTTCGATTCGACTATCCGCTTTATAGTTCGTACAATATTACAAATATTTTTTTATTTAAGGCGAAGTCAAATGATAAATATTAATTTAGATTCATTTGTACCTTTTTTCTATCTCTGGGATTTGGTAACCATTGGATATTTAATCATAAAAAAAATATATGTTTAGATACCTTGATTTTATATCTTCAACATAGTAAAGGATTTTAAAAATTCACTCCATTTCTGAGAAATTTAATAAATGAAAAACTGCTAATAGTACTTTTTTAGTCGAATTGCTCTCTTATAAAATATATTAGAGCCTTAGGAAAAAAAGTAATTGTAAGGAAAATGAAGGTTCTAAAACGTATTAAAGTTAGTTTTTTTAATTTCTATATAATGAAGCTGTAATTAAATAAAAACCAACAATTGTTAACTGACGCGCAGAGAGTAAAACCTGACCCACGGAATTTCAAAATCGACTGTCAATATTGCTTCGCCTGAAGCAATTCCTATTAAAAATGGCGTACAAAGATTTTTTCGTTTATACACCAGTCTAAAAATGTCCATTTTATGCTAACCTAAAAGCAATTGAACAGATTTCGATTAAAGTTGGTTTAACACTTTGAAATTGCAAAATTTGAATCTTCACATTTAACTAGTTGACTGTACCCGTCAAGACATCTTTACACCCGAGCCAATATCGAGTAAGCTTTACAGCTCTTCGATGAGCTATTAAATGTTTCTTTTTATTATTCCTTAATTATAACCGGAATAAATACTTTTAAAATGCCTAAAATATAATTAATGCCCTTAGGCAGCAGAAACCCAACCATAGAGTTAGTTGTAAATGTCATTTCAAATTTTCGGTTTTCGGCAGTAATTTCATATTAACTTTTCGCCGTGATTTTTTTCCGTTAATCTATGCTGCATCTCGGCGACCATTAATTTAATAATATTCACATAATCTTAATTTTTCAAATGAAAATTCATCAAAAGGGAATTTACACGAATTTACAATTAATAAATTCGGGCATTAATTATGTTTTTATACAATTTCTTACACATAATAGGGAACATAAACACTCCTTTAAGTCTTCCTAAACGGTCTTGGAATATCCTGTATATACATACTTGTATATTTAAAAATAAGAACAGGATAATACTTTAACAAAGTTCAATAACTTTCTGGTTCTTCCCCGCTGGTAATCACCAGCAGTTAATAGCATTAATTTTTAGAATAAGTAATTATATTGTAAATAGTTAAGTATAAGAAATGTACATTTATCTAAACACATAATAAATGAAGGCTAATCCTAG
Organism: Neomicropteryx cornuta; assembly: GCA_020383195.1. NCBI lineage: Eukaryota > Metazoa > Arthropoda > Insecta > Lepidoptera > Micropterigidae > Neomicropteryx > Neomicropteryx cornuta. Next base: position 1,948,423 of record JAHKQU010000017.1, read on the forward strand.
TTCGGGCAGACGTAAAGAATCTTTTTAACTGCCCACAGCAGCGGCTAATCTAACTGTAATTTAAAAATAATGGATGTGTGATTAAGATGAAGGGTTATGTTTACAAGTGACCTACGTAGAAAATAGATCTGGGTTGATTGAGTTCTACATATTTAATTAACGGTTGTAATATCCTAGTTTTTGTCATACTTTAAATAAATAAAAAAAAATCTAAAATAATGTGATATATTTTTCTTCATCTTTCTACAGAAAACGTGGCCAGCCCTGGCGAACGGTATATAGATCTATATGCTTATTTCGCACCAATAGGTATATAGTCATTGTAAGGACATCCCGGAAATTGAAAGGCAAATGTTTACACGTATCAGTCAATTCCGTCGTGGCCAGCCCTGTGTAAACGTTTATACACGCATACACGTGACCCGAGCGAATCCGTCGTGTATTCGCACCTTGTCATAACAACCCCCCCACATCCCCCCCCCTCGGTGCCGCTGAATAATTCAACATACTCGTAATTAACCCGACCGTTTGTTATACTTACTAAATAAATTTATATTAACAATAATAACAGTAGATAATAAGAGACGTTCTGCTGTTACGAAGTAACTTTAAGGGGACCCAACCCGGTCATTTGTCCTTACAAGCGCTGTAGGTAACTCTCTTATTTGTAAATATATGTAGAAGAAAATTAACTAGGTATCGTTTTATCTCCTAAATATCTAGGCTTCTATGGAAATAATAAGTTAAATTTTTATTTTACCTAAAAGTTAAGAGCCTCAAAAGTCTGTATTTTTCCATACATTTTATCAAAAATTTAGATGTAACTATCTTATTGTCTTAATAAAAAAATTGAGAATATAAAACTAAGCCAGGAGGTAGTGGGTCCAGGGTTGATGGAGGAGAAATAATGAAAACGTGTCCGATGTTCTGAATCCTTTTAATTCCTCCGCGACATGTGTCCCAATAGGGGAACATTTTAATATTTGTGAACTTAAAAAACGAATAACATTTGTAGAATCAACAGAGAAATAAACATAACAGTGTAAAAAATATAAATAGTCAATTACAATTATTGATGTCGCCGGTGGCTTGCAAGTCTGTCGACCCGCGCTGGCGGATTGGCCGTGCAATGCAATGCGCCGGTCCAATGCGCGCCTGCGCAGACGCCGGCCAATCCGATGCGCCCGGCGGCGATCGCACGTCGCCGGTCAAAACGAATATGTCAACCCCAATCCGATATGTAGCAATATGTAGCGCCGCTACATAAAAGCACGTGCAAGACAGAGAGGAGCACCACCGGAAAGAGGACTCTTAAGGCCAGTCCATGACATGTGCGCAAATACTGTGGTTGGGAGGCCATTTGTAAATATTTGCACACATTTTTTTTGTTATTTCGTTTAAGAAAAGATGAAATATGTGTGTAATATTCTTTTTTATTTATTTTTAATATGCTACATAAAAAAAATATACATTTTCTCTAAAAAAACACAATAATCATACACTAAAATTTTAACAAAAACAACACGAAAATAACATCTTTCAAAAAATTATTAATTGTGGTATCAGCGTAGAATTATAAGCGTATTACTAAGCTTCGTATTACTTATGATATCTATACACAAATATATAAATATAGTTTCATCAACTTATATAGTTATGTTATGTTTATAATGTTGTAATATAGTATGTAATATAATATAATAATATAAAATGACACATAATGTCATGATATTAAAACAAAGCGAACAATTAAGAAACGAGAATAGGATAGGAAAGAACGTTAAAATGAATACCCATAATGTGGGCTAAATTTATATTTTTCATTCTACTTTTTCACCCAATTTGTATTAAATATTGTACCTTTTCGTTTTGTAATAATTTTTTAACTTTTTTAACTCTGAGGCGACTAAAATCAGAGTAGGTACAAAACGACATTTGAAGTGCAATAACTGCGCAATAGTCCCTGTTCGTAGAGCTCAGTTTTGTTTGTTTGTTTTGCGGCCGATACCACAAAAGTGGCTATTTACTGCGGAATTGTCTCTGGCAATGCGCCAGGCGTCGTGGTAACGGTAACGGTAACGGAAACGGAAACGGAAATGCTTGTAGCGAGCGAGTCGGATTGCCATCCGAGCTTTTTATTCGAAAGCCGTTATTTTCAATTCGTTCGAAAGTTTTCCCATTCGGGCGACAGTTTATTTTCCGCTTTTGATGCTGCATCGCGGATTAGAGTTCGCGTCGCGTCGCCTCGAGAGCTTTTGTACGCTTTAACCTTTTAGCGATAGTTCGCCGAGTCCCAAGAGCATTTTAAAAAAAAAAATACGGTAATACTATATCAAAATTCATTATAGAGAAAAAAAAAAGTGAACTTTACGTGAAAATAGTACAAGGATAATGTCCTTGTTGTGAACGCTTAGCTGTCGCTGTACGCCGTAACGGTGTCAAGGGCATTATTGATCGGCGCGGTATCGAAATTGACATCATCTGTTAAAAAATATAAAAAAAATAGGGATCATTTCGTACTCATATCTCTCCTTTCCCCTTCAGGCAGTATATATATACTATTGCAATACTATATTTTTATACTAAATAAATTATTATTATAATTATTTATTATCGGTACATTATTGTATTATTATATTATTATTTTGCGTACAATTCAATTTTAATCATTGTAATTGTATGTTGCGCAGTAAGATGGTTATACTTATAAGAACGATGCTTCTAGTAAAGTTTACCTTAGTACGGGCATTGACTAGTTAGGTAGAACTTTGTATAATTAAATGTAAATTAATGTTTAAATAACTATCAATAATTAAATAATAATAAAAAAAAATGTCACTTTTCTAAAGCACGCTTTCTTTACTTCATTATTAGATAGGACACGTTCTGGTCTTCAAATATAAGGTTTGTCAAATGTAAGGTATGTATTATTTTTTTTTATAACACAATTGTTATTTTATAAAATAATATATTTTTTCGTTAGTATTTGATAAATAGTCCATAATAGCCTTCTTACGTTTATCATTTTTCATATCTTATTAGGAGCGACTTCTAAAATTGTTTAAATTCGCCTACTACGTGCAAATTAAGGGTTCGAAAGTTAGTTTAATGGGGTATTTGTGTTCCCTATTATGAGAAAGAAATTATTTAAAAAATACGAAAATAGTTCATCTCCAAATTTATTTAAACGCGAATGAAAATCATTCGCGTTTAAATAACCCACCAATAAACAATAATAACATCACTTTTTAACAATAGAAAATTCATCGATCCCTAGAAACTGATTCTTTGTACGACTCGTACAAAAAAGGAAAAATGAACAATAACCTTTACAAAATCATAGGCGATCTTTTAATAAAAACTAAATTTCAAAACGCATTTTTTTTTAATATAATAAAATCTTTTTTTTTAAATAAAATAATATAGACATTTATTCTCGTGTCGATCCCATTAGAGTATGTCAACTGGTGGCCAATATATTGGACGAACAACTAGAAACTACCCGCAGTGCCGCAGTGCACTCGACTTTTCATAGAGACTTTTTCCAGCGCAGAAACTTTAAATCAACTCTCAAATGAAGTCACCGAAGTGCTAAATTCCAAGTGCTTAAATATTTATATATATTTTTCATATTACCTCGTACACATAAGTAATGTAATATAATATTATTATAATTAACAATTTAAATAATCTAAACTGAGTTTCTGCCGGATGAGGCTTTGGCAGGCAAACATATATTTTGTTTGTACTGTTATCAGATGAAAAATAAACGTCGCTTATTGAACTGACATCCGATATACGGAAACGTAGAATTTAACATAACGATATAACGGGTTTGTTTTGTTATAACAACAAAACGAACTATTCCGGTAGTCTAATTTTGGGGATCATTCTCCGCCCTGTCCTAAGGTTTATTTAAAACACAAATGGTTGTACTGCCATCAACACGGGTACCAAATTTACTACACCGTCTTCCAGTTAAGCAAGTATTCCCTTTTTTGTAATCCTAATAGATACAATAAAGAAAACGTGAGCGCTTTTTTTTCAACGCCCTCTTTCTGATAAAGGATGTGATCGCCATGTCACTAACATCCTTATGCAGAGTCGACCCTTAACTTTTCTCCGAGGAAGGTCCGGCCTTTGATAATAATAAAAACATTAATAATATAATATAAAGGTTTCTGTTAGCACCGCATTAATGTCATATTTCCTGAAATCATTAAAGTTTTAAGGTGAAACATATTGACAGTCGAAATTCCGTGCTTTATTTTTATAGGGCGTCAGGTTTTACTCTCTGCGAGATCAGTAAGCAATCCTTGCTTTTTATTTAATTACAGCTTCATTATATAGAAATTAAAAAAACTAACTTTACTATGTTTTAGACCCATTATTTGTCCTTCATTATTATTTTTCCTACGGCTCTAATGCCTTCTATAAGAAAGCAATTCAACTAAAAAAGAACTATTAGCAGTTTACCATTTATTTAATTTTCCAGAAATAGAATTGAATTTTAAAAATCTCCCTTTACTATGTTGAAGACAAAATATCAAAGTATTTAATCATATTTTTTATATGATTAAATATTCAATAGTTAGCGAATACCAACCATAGAAAATAGGGTTTAAATGAATCGAAAACAATATTTATTCTTTGGCTTCGCCTAACTAACGATTGAAAAACTTACTCTGCGTAAAGACTGACTTTGCAGTAAACCGCGCTTAGAAGCCATAAACATTGCCATCCGTACGCGAAAAGGTTATTGTATTACGGAGAAACGTTTATTAGATAGATTAATCCTTTAATTTTAAATATTACCCACACTTTGCCAGGACAAATTGCTGGATAATTGAGAACCAGGATGTAAGAATAGTCGATATTTGAGGCGCCTGCGTAGCAGTCACCTGAATCTAAGTAATATATAAAGATATGTTAAAAAGTTTAATATTAAAGAAGTTACAAACTTCTTTAAAAAAAAAAAGTTTAATTTTAAAGAAGTTTGTAGCTCACATACATTCCTTATATGGGATAATATTGTCTTTGGTTGGGGTGTAATATAACACCTTGGAGACCTTTTACCGGGATATTATACTTGCCATTTTTCTTGCAGCGGTCGGGGGCCTGATTTATTGAGCTTTTTATTGCGAGAATTCCAGCCGCGTGATACGGCTGAAGACAAGGCCAAAATGCACATAAATTACCATTGATAACATCCACCAAACAATGGCCTACATTTATATGTGATAACTATCGTAATATATATATAAAAGAAAAAATACTCAAAACCGGTAACTAAATTTTATTCCTAAATGCAATGCAATAATAAAGGGTAAAAATTAGGAATCGTATTGCCTTGGTAAGTGCTTACATATTTTCTAAGAATGACATAAAAGTACGAAAATCCCCTTCACAGTTATTAATAGTTGAATGGTGACGACTCGCATTTTATAAAACTCAGTTATAAAAAATAAATTCACAATTGCCTAGTGTAATGAAGAAAAATAAGCTAATTGAATAATTTAATCAATTTTGCAATAATAATAACTAACATTTAAAAATGACGTTTAAATAAAATTACATTTCTCAATATAGATGAAAAAACAATACTGTCTCTGTCTAAGGGGCGAGAGAAAACAGTATCGCCAAACCAGCAGTTTGTGTAAATTTCCGAAGCTAATATCCAAACACTTCATGGGTATGGAAAAAAATAGAGGTCGCATATAGAATAATGAGTGAATATATGTTATGTATGTTTATTTTATTATAATGCCTATTTTGTATGGCTCGAAATAATCAATAAATTATGTTTTGATTATTTGTCGTTAAAATATTGAATATGCAACGGACGAGTTACGCCGAATAAATGCGTACTGCCGCGCCACATTGTGCCATCGTCGTAAACAGCTGATGGAAAAGGAAGGAGTGTGTTTTCTCGTGTTGTGGTGGTGTGTGACGTGTGGCCAAGCAATGTTCCGTGCGCGTTGAAGAGGCTATATTGGGTGAGTCCGTTGCAGAAAATAAGTACCTTAGAATATTGGTTTATTTCGTGTATGTTAGAAACTAAGAGTTGATGCAATTTATCATCGAACTGCTAATTCATAAAAAACATGCTAAACATGTTAAAAAAAAAAATCATTTAAATCGAATTGAAACCACCTCTTTTTTTGATCCATCGGCTCAACCTTAATTCAAGTTCAATTCAGCTCATTCAAGTGGCCATTGACGTATTCATTTTCATAGACACGAACATACTCTACAATTTTGCTCTTCAAAATTGATGCACCATTCGTTCGGTTGAAAGCACTCACCCACCCATCTAGTTTCAATTTCTATGCTGAATGGTTTTTACATTTTTTTTGACACACAAGTTGGCGTTTCGAAATCTAGATAAACACAACACAATCCGAGGACATTCGAAACAGATTTTGAATCTGAATCTGAATTTAATCTGCTAAATTTGCCTCGTTAAGAGTCTTAATACATCAATGCTCGTGGTAGGCTGGCACGAGAAATATTACATGAAATGAGACGTGTATTTTATTTATTATAGTTTTAAAAGAAATGTACGGATTCACATATTAGTTTAAATTAAGACACGAAAAAAAAATTATACTACATAAATCTAAACACAGATTCCTACATTATGCCACTTAGATTATAATATAATTAATAAATTCGCCTAAATAAAACATTTAAGAACGAAACTAAAATATTGAGCGTAATAAAAAAAACTTAAATATACAATATTATTTATATTTTTCACATTTATTTATAACATTAACACTTTTTTTAAATGGAAATTTACTTAGCATAAGGGAATCGTGACAATTAATTAATTAAACAAGAGGGAAATTCGAGGAATAGGAGAGTGGAGGGCATTATTTGAGGAATAAATTGGTGTATGAAGTACATTTAAATTGTGTTCTGTACTTTGTTGGCACATTGAAATTAAAAAGGTACAGAACGGCCGGACAGTCGATCTTATTCAAAAAGAGGGTATTTAAAAATGAAAGGTCGATCGCAGCGCGGCGTTCGCTCAAAGATTGTAACTGATAAAATGATAATGAAGGTTTATGATCAGACAATTGTAGTAAACGCACCGCGAAACAATTCTATACCAATATATAAGGTTTATTCCTATTCGTCCGTCATATATCGCGCGTTCAGTTAAAGGCATTTAAAGACCGTGAGAGGTTTAACGAGAAATAATGTCGTCAGGAGGCGACGGGCCGTGACGTCACTAACGTCGTTATCCCGGGAGAGGGTGGCGTGGGCGGACGCCATTCCTGTGGGATGGTCACTCGACGAGAAAATGTTGCGGAGAGAGCAAAATAAAGGCGAAGGATGCCTACATAAAGTAGGCAATAGATAAATGGTACAAAACCGCGGCTCGTGGTGACCAAGTTGTTAGGGCGTTTGATTATTGTCCCAGCGGTCGCGGGTTCGAAACTGTGGGCAGACGGCCAACGGTCGGGTATAGATAGTACCATCGTCATTATAGGTATATAGAAAATAAAAAAAAGTTCTAATAAACTAGGCAGTTGATAAATGAAGGTGTAATATGAATCCTACCTAATCTTAAAGAAAATATTTGTAGAGGCAGATGCTTTCTTGAAGGGAGTGTTATCCCCTAAGACATCCTAAAGTCGACTCTTTATCTTTAATCTTAATCTAATTCCACAGTTACTTTGTTATTATTTTATTTTTGTATATGTTTAACTAGTAATCACTCATGATAAAAATAATTAATTTTATTTTTATTAATACAATCTTTTTGTGAATAACTTGTAATGTTGCAAGCCAATATGTTTCGTTAAGATATTTTTTACCTCTTGCACCAGTTTTTTTTCCTCGATCGAATAAATAAATAAAATGAGGAAAGGCGTACCTATATGTCTATCGGTAAAACTATGGATGTAAATCTTTAAGAGCCAACTTGTAATATTAAAAGGCAAAAAATTGACAATGTAAAAAAAAAAAATATATATAGCGGGTGTTTTTTTTAGAGGCTTGGTTTTCAATCTGGCACTACTTTTTTCGTAGTTGGTGTTTTTGACAGCTGTCACTTGATTTATGCTCAGTTTGGTTTGCCATTTCATAATGAATAGACTTACTCCTGAACAACGTTTGCAAATAGTGGAAATTTAGAAAAAAACACTCTAAATTTTTTTAAAATCACTAAATTATATAAAAGTCTGACAGTGTATTGACATTAGGAAAATTCGATTCTTTTTAATATTTTAAGGATTTAAATGTTTTTCAACAAATTGTATTATTAGAATGTTCAAAGAAAAATTAATACCGAATGCACAGATAGTTGCATCGCTTGAGGTAATGCACGCTGGTTTAAATACGGGCCTGTATTTTATGAAAGCTTTTCACTCTCACCTATCTATCTGTGCGCTTATGCAATACGGTCAAACTTTCATTAAAGTAAAAAAATAATTTAAAAAAGAAACAATAATTATGAAAAACGGTTAAAATGTAACGAATAATAGTTTAATGAGTATTACGAGAATAACTTACGTTCAACTTAGGATATATGCAAATGAATCAAATTATATAGCCAGAATGTTCAAAGAAAAATTAATACCGAACACACAGATATTATAATAATTTATTTGAAAATTTTCGATCTGTAAAAATATTAAAAAGCATTCGAATTTTCCAAATGTCAATATACTGTCAGACTTTTATATAAGTAATGAACAACTAACGGCGAAAGCCTATTATAACGTAAGGTATCATCTAATTACGGTATTTAAGCAATACATTATACAATTTTAGTATATTTATATATATATTTATATTTAGACATATGTCTAAAAGTTATTTATAAATACTAGCAGACTCTCCGTTATCATACTTTGCTTATTGTTTTATATAGTATTTATGTATATATATACGTAATATTACCTACCTAGGAAACTAATCAGACATCTGGATTATAACCAGCAGCTTCCACAAAAGCATTAAGCAGATTGAAAATAAATACAAAAATACACGGTCGAAGGAATGTCAATATCTAGAGTAGAAGATATAGAGGAAATACTAGGATAAAGGATAAAATAATAATTAAAAGGATAAGCTTACGTTGAACATGTATGCATGCGGACGCTTTATAAAAAGGGGGACTAATTAATATTTCAATACAAAATATAACCAACATAATATTATATAAAGGTAGAGGACAATACTTGCATAGAATAAAATTAACCAACAGCTAATTATAATTTACCATAATGAAACTCGCCAAAAAATATTTTGACGCATGTGTCTGTGTCATCGTAGCTCCCAAACGGATGACGCAATTTTATTTTTTATTTTTTTGTTAGAAAGTTGACTTTATCGAGAGTGTTCTTAGCTATTTATTTATTTATTTCAGGAAACAAAAGCTTACACAGTAATTACAATAAACAAAAAACAATTAAAACACAAAGCCAATAATAGTTTCCTCCAAACTTAAAAAAAAATAGAAAACCCATTCGGGAGCTAGGCCGGGACCAGGAAGTAGGAGGGGTTGGGGGTTGGGGACAATCACCAGAATATAATATAAAACACAATATAATATAAAATATAATAAATTCTACATATAAATATACTATTCAAGGGCTAGAGTAGACATTCACTTGAATGCCGGGAAAGTAGTGTTAAATATATCGATGTCACTTAACATGCTGTTGTAAAGCTTACATGCTCGATGTGTATATGCTATGGTTCCTAAGCTGTCCCAAGACCATCTTCGAAGACTTAAGGGGAGCGTTGTGTAACCTATTATGGGGCATTTTTTTATATTTTTTAACAGACGGTATCAATTCGGTCAGCGCGCGAATTTCATGCCGCGCCGATCGATAATGGCCTTGACACCGTTACGGCGTACGACGACAGCTGAGCGCTCCCAACAAAGACATGATCCTTTTCACATAAAGTTTACATTTTTTCTCGGTAATCATAATATATTTTTTATAGGCACATTATTTAAACATAAATGACCTACATTAGCGATTTAATATGCGCAAGCAAGGATATATACATTTTTTATTTTATTTATTTATTTTACAATAATAACCCTTGCTAACGAAAACTAAAAGAACATTCGTATGACTAAAAATGTTTTCACTGCAGAAGGAAGCGAAAACCACCACTGTATGTTACCTGATTTACATAATCAGGAAGTCTGTACTAAGGAAGGCGAAATATGTTTCATATTGGTATAGAGATAGATGGACGTGAACCTGACTAAGGTATTCGAGGAATTAATACGAGTTAATATAAACCACCAGTAATTGAGTTAAACCTAAATAAGATATGCGAAGTGTATTAACTTTTAAATATTCTGCAGACACGTAAAAGCAATGAAATACAATACATATCCAACTTCCACTTAATTAGAGCTCAGTTGGACCATTTTTAAAAACGAAAAAAATAATGACTACCTCACATTTAACCAAGTTTTCTAGTTCGCCGGAGATTATGCCGCGAGAGAGGAGGACTTAACTTACAAGCTAATCTCTGTCTTTTAAACACGCCTACGAACAAACACCGCACAGGGATGAGTTCACAAGTTCACACACCAAGGGCTTTGCGTAATATGGTTATATTACCAAACGTAATATGATACATACAGTTTGTTTTTGCTTCCTTATTGTTTGCGTGTAAATTTATAAATATCGCACTTACCATTAATCCCAACGATCTTTAAAATATATAGATACGGCATGTCATACAAATCGTCCTCGTGAAAACCCGACACCGGTAGATTCTCCCGCCGCGCCATTCCGCGCGCCATGCTGGATAGTGACATACTCGTATACGAGTAAGCGAGACGTATGACATGCAAGGAGCGTACTCGACGCAAAGTGGCGTACGTGGGGGTGGTGCGCTTTTCGCCCTCGGTTGCCTTATCTATAGATCTTGCACACAGCGTTGCGTTTTTTTTATTTATTTTTTAATATACACTTGTTTGAAAAAATAATATTTCACATAAGCATCATGATAATGGATTCTGACTATTATTGCTGATATCAAATATTTCAATCGTGACAAAAATGATTAAAAGAATTAGGCTTTTTTAAAAGTGAAATCATAATTACGTTTCATTTAAATGTTAGAATCTATTGCGATCGGATGGAAAATATTTTGAATATATGAGAAGGTACTAATTTCTCAAAAAAAAACCATATAAATCATATATATTCTCATAAAGGTCATTTTTATTAAAGTTTATTATACTACAAAAAGCATCTGTAAATATTCATCATAAAAGTTGGTAAAATTAACTAATTACACTGTTATAACCTACAAACTTAACAGACGACATGGCGAAAGTGTTTCTTCTAAACACACTAAAAACATCAATTTCATCATGTCTTTTAAGACTATTGACCCAAAGATAGTTGCTTCGAATCCGCACGTGGTCATACCGTTTTTAACGCTTCATTACTAATATTTCCCCTGACTCCAGCACAGGCACATTTACCCTAGTTGAGTACTGCTCAAAATAATTGTGTATGGCCATTGTGTATGATCATACTAATTCTTAAAAAAAAAAAAATGATATAATTTAGGCACACCACAACGCGTACCAAATATTTCTGTTTTTAAAAAATAAAAATATTATATTAAATCACTGTGACTTTTCTAGTAAATTTCCTCAGCGGACTAACTAAATGAAGCGTTAAAAATGGTGATACTCAACCAGGCCAAATGTGCCTATGCTGAAGTCAGGGGAGATGGCGTTAATGAAGCGTGTGTCCAGATTCGAACCCGCGGCTTTTGGTCTAATAGACCAACGCCTTAACCACTAGACTAGCACGTAATAGATGCTGGCTTTAAAAGATTACTCTTGCTTCTATAGTATTGGTTCACGTTGATACCTCTTACCCGTAATTAACCCGTGTTCTCATTTAATGTACCGAAATATATTGTGGCAGTGTTGTTGTAATTTCTAATTTAAGTTTTAAGGAACTCCAAAATGAAAGTAGCTCAATATAATTTTGAATTCGAATAGTGGTAGCGGTAGTTTTTAAACAATACGAATGTATGGACATTATACAGAAACTATACAAGCGGCCCTATAATGTAAAAGTTGTAAGGAATCTTAGTCATTGAGAAATCTCTAAACTCATACTCGTATATCATAATTTATTCTTTTTCATAATAAATTTGTATAATGGAAGCTAAATTGAAGAGCAAAAAATAAACCCTTATACAGTTTATATTAAAAGAAAAATGATAAAGGGTACGATAGGTAATAAACGTTTTAAATGCATATACTCGAATAATAGTTTATATAATATATGTAATTTCAATATATAATATTCATAGTGCAATAAAATATGCAAAAGTTTATTTTCACCTTATATTTACAGATTTCCCTGATTTGTATGGACACTTCTTGTATGGTATACTCGTACATATCCGCTTACAAAATGACCTCACGAGAGAGAAATCTACGTGCTAGAATATTGAGCTAAGCCATGCGAGAAATTGAAATGCAAATGTAACACGCAAAGCTTTCACAAAATCTACCCTCTATCAGTGTTAGAAAATTAGAAAACATTTTTTATTTATATTCAAATGAGCCTAGACACGGGCAACCATTAGGGTCTATGTTAACAAACATTTGTTTATTGCTAGAAAACAATGTTATCATAAGTAAGTACATAATATTGAAAAAACATTATAGCAAACGTTTGGTTATTAAAAAAAATCTACCCGCAGTAAGAAATTTGCTAATCGAACATGAGTGTAACCAAAACGCATAGTTGTACGAACAGACTGATTATTGTTCAATATTTTTTGGTTAGATTTACCATATTTCTTGCTATGGGCTAAAAAATATTTAAAAAAAACATTTTGCTATGATTACAAAACAATATGGCGTGGTGGGTGAACAGCTGACGAAATAAAACGACGTTGCCTGAAAATTTGGTAGCCGCAACCATAATATTTTGTTAAACAGTATTTAAACAGTAGATATGGTAACCAAAAATAATGGTACTTACATTGAGAAAATATGTTAGAAAATTATGAAACTCGCAACCAAGTAAATTTAACAATAATGTGTAACTCCAACAATAACTATTCCTGTCACTATATCAACCATACTTTATGGTTGCCAATATCACATTTTTTTCTATCTAAGGTCGGAGAAAAGTCCCATTTTTAAGGTCAACTACGCGTATTGGGGCAATCGTGATTACAAATCATCAATGCTTTGAAAATCCTACTTAAAACTCCTTAGGCAACTGGAAATGAGCATCTAAGTATAAAATCCTCAAACAAAACAATTCTTTGATAATAATTAACTTGAGCGATCGTATGCATAAAAGCGTTAGTACGCTGCCAAGCATAACAGTGAATACTGAACATAAGATAATGTCACTTTTGCATTGAACTAACGCGACTATGCATAAGCAACATTACCGACTTTCATGGAATTTGCTAACTCAGAGTCAGCGAATATTAAAAATATTAAATAGACCCAATCAGATAAGTAAATAACGCGCAGTATGCTGTTCCTAGTCGTTTTAGTATTTATACATATAAATAAAATTAAAGTGTCTGTGATTTCGAAAGAAATACTTTCTTTTAAGTTCATATTCGCACACACTGATTTTGATTTGAACCGATTTTAAATCATTTGAATTTGAGACTTTCATTATTGGTTAGAGGATTTTTTAGAGATTAATATAGGCATTTTTTTATCACGGATTTTTTTATTCAGGAATCCTATGTAAAAATTGAAAAAATGTAAAGTTTATGGCCTCAAGTCACTCCGTATATCCGTACATAACGATGACTGTCGAGAGACACGGGCCAAGGAATTGCAAATCCGTGTTGGCTTAATGACGCACGATCTGACCATGAGCGTTCAACGGGAAACTTCGAAAACAATTCGAAAGAACTCCCTGAACGTTGCAAGCATGCAACTCGTGTCAATGGTGTCATGAGTCCCTCTAAGGCGAAATGCGCCTTGTCTGACTGACGTGTGAATTGACGTTCAAATATATTTAATTAATATAATAGATAATAGATTAATATAAACTCTTAACTGCTTCGATAAATTGACTCTGAATAAATCGCAATTTAAAGTGTTCAGCAACGATCTTTTGTGTAAAAATTAACTGTTCTAAATTCGTGTAGTAGATATGTATATATATTGATATAAAATGGTTTTGTTATTTTTGTTATTAACTTTAATACTTTTTATTAGTAGAAACCTATTTTTAGTTTTGCATAGTTTTTTATCGATCCATCAAATGTATTTTTTTATTTTATATGTACTGTGTAAAATTGTTGGTTTCTCCAATAAAGATAAATAAATAAATAAATAAATAAGCATACAATTTAATAAAAATTAGAAAAAAGTGCCAATAACGTAGCAATGTTGGAATATATAAGTTCTATATACTTTCTTGGAATTGCGTCTATGGACTTTCTTCTAAAACGAGTCGAAAGACGTTTAGAATGGCTTCAAAATGCATGCTTGAGATTCTGTTTGTCAATTCCATCGAGACAACATGCATAATTCTCTCTATAATATCTCTGTAAAGCTCTCACGTTGAGTGCGTGATACAATTTTCATAAAATACTCCCCAAAGTAACACATACCGAAATCTCTATAAGAACTTGATATAATCAACGAAAAAATCGAGTAGAAAACTCCAATTCGAAAGTACGACTTGTAGTCCAAATAAGGATTAAAAGATTTGTCATTTTTAAATCTAATATATTTACACTTATATTTATTTAAAATCTCATATTGGGCACCATGAAATTTGGTCCATTTAAGATCTGACGATCTCCAAGCTTCGAAAGATTTTACCCTTTAGATATTTACTCCACTATTGTTGCGGTAGGTATATATTTTTATTATAATAAATGCAATTTAACAGTAACGCATATCTTTTTAAGAACGAAATAAATAAATAAAAATCAACTTATATTAATATTTATTTATTTATTATTCATTCGTTCTCATTCTACTATATAAATACTTATAAAGGAATAATATCTAAGAAGCATTATTTCTACTCAAAAATCAAATAAAAAAAAATACAGTTAGCAATTATACAGGTTGTCCCAAAAACAAACCTAAAAAGTTGCAGGTAGCAATTATACAGATTTTCCCAAAAGCAAACCTATAAAGTTGCAGTTAGCAATTAAACAGGTTGTCCCAAAATTAAACTTAATAAGTTGCAATTAGCAATTATTTACTTATTTATTTATTTATTCTTTATTGAAAAATCCACAGTATTACATTTTATAATTACAAACAAAACTTATTACTAATATATAAACCAATTAAGGATTTCGGTCATTTTGCATGTTAAGATTAGCATAAAAATTTGAACAGTGTTCTTAAAATATATATAAATTATTAATATTATATACATATACAGTAGATTTTTTTTTTTAAGTGTTATGAGTAATTTGTGAGTGATGTTTGTGGATTATACAGGATTTCCCAAAAGCAAACCCATAAAGTTGCAGTTAGCAATTATACAGATGTCCCAATACATTTCCAAAGACTTTTAAGAGCGGTGTTCTATTATGAGTAAGAAATGATATAAAAAAAAAATATTATATGTTTAACAAATGGTGTCAATTCGGTCATTGTGCGAATTCCGATGCCGTGTAGGACGATAATGGCCTTGAGACTGTTACGGCGTACGGCGACAGCTGTGCGCTCACAACAGACATTATTACACGAGCTTTACATTTTCTTTTTCTCGGTAACCATGATGATGATGTTTCTTAACAAATAACACTAGATATCGCTAAAGTAAAAATGTTTAACTAGCCTGGGAAAATACTGTCAATTTAAAAAGGAAAGCTTTCTTTTTGAAAAATTAGTACTTTTTGATATCCAGGGACGCCAGTATATTGTTTTGCTTAACTTATACGAGTATCTTATGGACCAATAAATCCTAAATTAGCGCTTTACCCTATAGAAGCAGGCCTAACGCGTCCCTGAAGGTTTGAATGAAACCTAATTAATCCCAGGACAGCAAAGCGCTTAGAAAGCAGCCCTATTTTATATAACAAATTAAACTACAATTGGTGGTACTTAGTGCAGCTAATAATTTTATGACAACATTTCTTTAACTCGTGTAAATATTTAGATTCGAGATAAACAATCTGATTAACTTAGATTATATCTCCTTTTTATTTATTTAAAATCTATTCAAAATCTAAATGAAAATGTTTTTAGTTTACCATATGCGTTCACTTGTATAGTGGTCATAATAATTAGGCATGTGTCAGAAATTAGACGTAAGAGGTAGGCGTTGTTTGGCGCCGAAAGCACCATCTTCTACGATCACAATTTAGAGATGGGGACACCCTCATTTACCCTCACCCGTGATAAGAACATTCCACATCGTAGAACCAACTATGGGCAAAATTAACCCATATACAGAATGTTTTACTTTGATTAATAAAATCCAGACATTGACGTTCGTTTGTTAGGACTATAGTTTTAAAAATCTGCTTTCTATTACACCTTTGTAAGATTTGTTATTATTTTTAGTTTTTTAATATTGTATTTTTCCCGATGAGTTCGTGTTATTTTTTGTTTGTATTGTTAATGTTGTTTTTTTCTTTTAGTACTATTTTTTTTACTTGTATGGTAATGTGCACATGGGGAAACTTGTCCTGTTGAGTATATTTTTGCTTTCAAAATCTGAACTATGTTTCAGATAAAATATTGAATTTGATTAAAAAATTGCGAACCATTCTTTTTAATATTTTTTTGTAAACACTAAAAACAGAAATATGTCGAGAGTTTTAAATATCGCTTTTCATCTCCTTTTTTATAAATTTGTAAAATTTTTGCTATTTTGTAATACTCCGGAAATATACCATTATTTATGGTAAAATTAAATAATTTATTATAAAAATAAAATATCAGCGATTTTTTTAGGAGGTCAATAGGGAAATTATCGATTCTCGTAGATTTTGTGTTTTTAATAAATTAATTGCTTCCCATATTCCTTGTGCTGACGTTAGTTTCATGAACGTAGGATTTTAATTTCTATTGCATCTTTTAGAGACTGACGTCATTGATGGCTGGATTTCGGATGCCAATTTTAAGACCTTTCGGCAAAAAAAAAAATTATAAATGTATTATTTTAAATAATTGACTTACAATTTGATTATTTAAGAGACAAACTACTTATGTTCTTTTTCGTGCTATTTTTCGAACGTCCTTTCTCCTGGTTTATAATTGACCGGATTGTTTTTGCTTTGTTTCTTGATTTCCTTATTTTACTTGAATAAAATGTTTTTTAATACTTTTATTTCTTTTTCATTGCAGGTCAGTTATATTATGTGGTGTTTTAGAAAAAGGCTGAATGAGGTTTTCTTTTCAATTTACATATGTTTTATAAGATTTGGATTCATTAATCCAATGTATTTTTTTGCCGTTTTATTATTGAGAATGATTTTTGAAAATCTACCTATTATATTATATTATTATATTATCTACCTATTATATTATATTACTATTAGATTATTATATTATATCATATTTATACCTATCACATATACTCTCTAAGTAGTTCAAATTTAGAGATTGGATCCATTTCCTGAATATAGTGTAATTATTGTCATTATACTGTATTTTTTCTTTAATTGTGTAGTTTTTTATAAAAATTATGATTCCATCGTGCTCACGTAATTGCCTAGTTTGATTTACACCGGTAACTGAGCTAATTTATTATTTTTTCCGTTATGCCAAGTCCAATTCTTGTATAACTTGACTTCATAATTTAGGTCAAGTTCCTAATATTTCAGGCCGCTCGGTTGAATTAATTGACACATGTCGTCCTTAGGAAACACCAAAGTAAATCGAAGAACCATTTCGAATAATAACTTGTAACTTAAAAAAAGACCCTTGTCCAACGGGAGAACGGGTTATAAAGGATCAGGTTCTTAAGGCGAGGCGAAGCCAAAGGATAAACATTAATTTCGGCTAATTTAGATCCTTTTTTTATGGAATTTATTTAAGTCTCACTTACGAATGTATGATGTGTGTGTGGTTAACTAGTACGTATTGCATTTAAAGCAATTAGTTTGCCATATACACAATACAAAGTAAATAAATAAAATATTTAATTAAGGATTTTCATCAATAAAAGACGTTGAGTGTGTTGGTTGATCCTCTGGTAACCAATTAATTAATCTCAGTTTATCTTCTGGCATTTTCTCAGACAAATCGCTTTATATAGAAAGTACTGGAATATCTGTAAAGTTTTTAATCTTTGTACATCACTATAACGTTCCAACCACTTCACAATTGCAGTATTATGTTCAAAAAGGAAGAAATGCGATTAGGTCGAGGCGTCCTCCCTCACCAAAATGTTACTAAAATAAGACTAAATTGAGCGAACTTTAATGTAGCCGCGACTTATTGGTTTCATATCTGAGTAAATCCGACTAGAAAGTTAGTTTGAGCTTTACTGACTGCGACTTAATAGTGTCGACAGAGACAAAAAGGTTATTATTACTTATTGGTTGAAATCTGGTGTCTCCAGTGGAGGAAAATAAACTTAATTTATGTTTAAAAATCCGACCACCAGGTCGACGACTAATAACTTGATTATTTGGTAATAATTACTTTAAGGGGACACATAATTTCAACCGATTGGTAACATCAACTAAATGGCGAATAAAAACACGTCAAATTAACCTAATTTGATAACCTAAATACGACCTTATAGTTGCATGACCTAACGGTTGACTACAATAGTAAAAACAAAGTAATATTTACCTGAACCCTGCCCTTATTGGTCAAAATCTTTTACAAGTGAAAATCAAAAGTGTTTACGAAGTAATTTTAACTTAAATAAGTAAATAAGTCTAGAGCTTAGGAAAACTGACCTAAATGTATGATGGGTGAATCTCAAGGTCGACTATAAATATGCTACGCCTTAAGGAAAATCTGTTTGAATCAAGCACCTCTCCGTATACAGTTGCGGTGTATGTTTCCCTAAAATGTATTAAATTAATAAAATAAATATGAGAAACTGCTCGAACTCAATACAAGCATTTAAATAATACGCCCAATATTCACCGCGAACCATCTGGGCGCCGGAGGGCCGGGTGGGTGCGACGCACAGACGCGCTACCGAAGTTCCGGCTGAAGATAAAATAAAAAGCGCATTAGCTACGCTCTGCTTAAACTCCGCCTTAATTGATCGTCCGACTTAAGAAGTTCAGAAGTCTTCACTTGGAGATTTCAATTTGTCCCGGGAACTTAAAGCTTGAACCACCCTGCGGTGCGACGGACACTTTGCGACGGTCCGATAAGTCACATCCGCTTGAAAGTGCGACCGAGTTGAAGGATCGCGCTCCGCTGGTTGGGACAGGGATGTTCGTTCGTGCCATAGAATGATCGAATTATTTATATCGGTTGTGATGAGTAATTATGAAAAATTTATTCGATAAATACATAGTAAAAGGGCTAGCGTACTGCAGTTATCTTAACTCCTTAAGATTCTAAAAAAATTGTTTGACAGATCAGTTATCAATAATAAAACAGTTGAATAAAAAGATCGCTCAAATAAGATCTACCTTTTACGAGCAATGCACCATTGTTAAATATAAACTGTATGTAGTTATTATAAATGATGTCGTGGAATTGTGGCTATCCGAGACCACACCCGGTACTCCACTATGAAGGTCGCGACAGGTAACATAGTGCGCGAGCAGCGAGTTTATTGAGACTGTTTGATACTTCGCGCTTCGACCGTACCGCGCCCCAGCGCTAACCATAGACAATGTGTCGTCTATGTTTCGGGGAATATGAGTGATGTGCGTATGGCAACATTGCCACGCTACAGCACATTGAGTTTTTCTTGAGGTCTTTTCTTGAACACAAGCCCATCAGCGTAGACTCTTATTATAGCTGAGATTCTCTCTACTCTAAATCATCACGCCAGTGGCGTCAGAATCTCTACAATTAGATTAAGGTTGCCATAAATGGTTTGGCTCTGACCGGGACTGATATCAATTAGATGGAAATATAGCATAGCGCCGCATTCTGGTTTGTGATAAAAGGAAATCTTTCAATGGTTCCCACATTTTCAGAATACGTTCAATGGCCGGCAACAAAGACGGTTAACCACCTAGTTTTTGAGTGAGATCGTAAATTACCATGAATTACATCAGCTCCCTCACAAAGGTATTTCAGTCGATCATTACGTACTGTAAATAAGGAAAAATATTTGTAAAATGTCAGTACATCCCTTGAGCCCACACTTACCATGATTATTCGTTTACCGGGACATATGGTGGATCAAACGGAACAACCGGGACCGAGGCTCTAAACCGGTGACATGTCCCGGTGTACCGGGACGTATGGCAACCCTACATTAGATCTCAAACAAGTGACTACTCGAAGGCAGAAACTTATATTAGCATTTTAGTACCATAAAATATATTCAATATAAATTATTAAAAAGTTATAAAGTTAAATTTGTTTTGAATTATGCAGTTTTTCTGATAGACATAAAATAATTCGATTGCATGTTTCGTCCGCCCTAGTGAGCTTTTCGTCCAATCCAGTCGCTGGTTTCCGTCTGTCGAAGACGCAGACGCGACAAGAGTCACGAGCATATTACGCTAGCAAAGATGTCACTTTCATGCGCTTTGATTTCTGTTACACCTGCAATACTTGAAGAAAAAACTATATAAAACAATAAGCGCCGACTTCAACATTTTGGTGGATTGTTTTTTTTATACATACATTAATATTGAAGTCTACTTTATTTTTTTTTTTAATTTTTAGTTACAATTACACTGAAATTAATTTAACGAATCAACTTCAAGCTTTTCAGTACAATTTGCAAAAATAATAATCGAAACCGCTTAAGCCATCTCGACATAGAAACATTTTAAACGGATAACTTCTGCACCTTACACTTTGCCCAATTTAATAAAACTAAAACAATAATTCCCATAAGAAATTCCCTATATTAAAAAAAAATCCACAACATCGCTTTAGTCAATCCGGAGTAATAAATGTACATAGGTTGAACAAAAATATATCTACGGATCGAATTGTGAACCTTCTATTACAATACGTTTGATAAGCTAAAAGTCATTGACGATAATACTGACACTTTTCTGTTACTCATTGTCACTAGGTATTTCGTAAGTATTTATCTACTAAAAAAACGTAATTTGTTAACCTTCTGATCTGTCAACTTTTTTGATTTATCGATCTGACAAA
This sequence comes from Neomicropteryx cornuta, assembly GCA_020383195.1. Lineage (NCBI taxonomy): Eukaryota > Metazoa > Arthropoda > Insecta > Lepidoptera > Micropterigidae > Neomicropteryx > Neomicropteryx cornuta. Next base: position 1,969,661 of record JAHKQU010000017.1, read on the forward strand.
AGATCTGTCGATATAATATGTCGAGTTTTCAATCTGTCGACATTTTGGTGCCATTTTAGATCGGTGCCGGTGTTTTTAATGTTTCTATGCATCAATTAGCCATAATTAATAAGAAAATAGCTATTAAAACGTAAGCCTTTTTTATGTATAAAGATTCTAGAAAAAAAACAGTTCAATGACACTTAATACTGAACAAAAAATTACCGGCCGTTTAGGAGACAACTCCACAAAGAAATTATTTAACAATAACATGACTTTAATAAATGCAAAAGCGTAAAATTGTGCTTTAAAAGATCCTTAATTTCATAAAACTCTATATTTTTCTAATATCAAATGATCCATTTTATTATTAATAATAAAGAAGCTCTTTAAATTGCCTGTAATTGAATAATTAATAATACGGGCCTATTAAAACGTTCAAAAAGGTAACTAAATTAACGCCTATATCTAATTAATAAAATTTTGCTTCGCGTTCGGTAAATCGGTCAAAATTCGTAGTACCTCGCGATCCGTCTCTGACGTAATTACGCTAAAAGAATCCTTCGGGGATCCGCTCCCCTCCGCTCCCCTCCGCACCCCTCCGCACCCCGACTTGCGTCTAAAGAGCTCTCGTCTGAAGATGTTACTGCCTTACTGGCTAATTTATTAGGCAAATCGATGGGTTTCTCAGGCTATGGCAAAACGTTTAAAGTGGTGTTTTTTAAAAAAAAATGTGTTTCTGCAATAAAGTTTTCACGGTTCATACTCAATGTTTGCGAACTGTGTAAGGTCACTTTATTATCCCTTTTGGCAAGCCGTGCGACGCGGACCTCTCCCAGCACGATGTGTGAGACCAGCGTCCGAACTTCGGCACACATCTTAACCAATCCATCCTACTTTGTCCGGTTTAAAATTTATTTATAAATTCATAATTGTTTAAGCAATCCCATAGCTATTACATAATAAATTACCAAGTGAAATTAAGGATGCAGATTTTTTTTTATTGAAAATCATTTTATGCATATTTTAAATTTGCGATTGAATTCGAAGGGTATAAAAGTAAATTTAAAAGAGTTTTTTAAATTTGCCAAGAGGCTGATATGTAACGAAAAAGAAACTATTCATTTTGGCTTATACATGGTGTACCGAAACCAAGCACTGGTGTAATCGTAAATTTACCGTGGAAAAACGCGGTCGATGTCTCGTAGCCTTGACCTACGCGTTGCTAATTCAACTATTAAATATTATCGCGTAAAGTTTACGTTTTTTTCTCGGGAACCACGACGAATTTTAATTGTCGTCTTAAAAAATCGGGAATAATTAAAATATAGCATAGTTATAGATATATAAATTGTATAGAGTCAGATTAATTGCTTGACCAAAATTAGAAGATAATTTATTTAATCTACCTTAAATATTGAGTAGATTAAAATGGTTTTTTTTAAACATAAAAATGATTTAATTTTGAACAATAATAATAAAAAAAAAGCTTTTACATAAATACCAAATAGGTATACTAGATAATTTAGAATATTATCATTACTATTTTTACATGTTTTACTCTTTTATTTATGTACACATGATTTATTGTTACATTAATAACATTATATAATAATAAAATTAAATAGAGCGCTATACTTTACGCGTATTATACTATTACTTTTCCAACAATACTGCATGCTGAAAATACTTTTTTCTTGATCGGTAATGCGCCAACATTCTTACAACAGAGCGTACGCGCTTCTGTTGACTGCAGAACAGGTTTTCCTAGTGATTAGTACTTTTAGCCTGGCAACTGGTGGGCTCAAACACACGCAGGATGGCATACTATAAATAAAAAGTCCACCTAGTACTGTTACACTGTTATAATGATGCTAGATTACTTAAATTTGAGATCGTGCTAGTCTAGTGGTTAAGGCGTTCGACTATTGGCCCAAAGGTCGCGGGTTCGATTCCGCACATGGTCATACCATTTTTAACGCTTCATTACCACCATCTCCCCTGACTCTAGTACAGGCATATTTGACCTAGTTGAGTAGGGCCCAAAATAATTGTATATGACCTAGTTCATAGCAATTATTTAAAAAAAAAAAAATTATCATGGTAAAATGTAAAATTGTAAGTTACTACGACTGATTTAATAGGCTAATGAAATGTAAAATATTGTAAGGCATGGTGCTAAGAAAAGAATGAATATGTTATTATTAATTATGTATTAAGTATTTAGCCGGCATAGATAAGGAGCTGACATTTGTTCCTGTCCATTGGTCCGGGAGGAAGGCGGCGGTGCGGAGGGAGGCTGCGAGGGGAGATTCAAGATCGCGAGGATTTATCCTCCTAATTAGGCTGAGAGCGTTTGCCTTTATATACCCACTCGAAGAGATAAACATTTCTCTGCCAATTTTCTCTAATGACGGTCAACTGCGGCAGAGAGCCATTTGGCGCTTTTTTCGGCGGCGTTTTTTGCGCGGAGTTCTCATTCTTCGCCAGCCGAAACTCTCGGGAGGGCGTCCTTGAGTTTGATTATAAGAAAGTTCCACGTTGGTAACTGCTAAGGCTAACTGTAAGTTAAAATATTAGTCACCTCACTGGCAAATACAATTTGCGAGTTTAGGAGGCAAGTCCATACATTGTTTGATTGTTTAAAGTTATCGAGAAGCGATAGTACTCAAAGAGAGATCAGTGTTTTTTTCAGTTACTTGTCCGCGCGGGGGGGGGGGGGGGTCAGTTACTTGTCTTATTCTTGGCGACACACACTGCCAAGAATAAGATTTTTGTTATTAAAAATTGTAAGACTGACAATTGTGGTTCATTTTGTAGCCTAGTGTTTTACTGTTAAATTTAGTAATAGTACTTTGCTTAATTTACTCACGACCCCCCCCTCCGGCCCTAAACCGATTGAGAGAGCAGTCGAATTATTAAATTCCATTTCCGCATAGATTGATATATTTGTCTATTCGCCCAATAGGATTGAAAATCTGCTTTCTTTTACGCCTTTGTGAGATCAATTATTTGTTATTATTCACCTGGGAGCATTATTTTTAAGTTTTGGTTTTGTATTTTCCCTGATTAGTTCTGGTCATTTTTTGTTATTGTTATTGCTTTTGGTTTTTAATGTTGTTTTTTTTAGTAATATATTTTTTCGCTTGTATGTTATTGACATGTGTAGATAGGAACACCTGTTCAATAAATAAATAAGAATCTAAGATTTGTGTTGAATTGCGAACATTTCATTGAATATAAACCACAGCCTGCTGACGAACAACTGTCATAGAAAATCTGTTTTATTTTTCACGAAAAAACTGCGCTATTTTCCCGAGCGACTCAACATTTGGATAGGGAAAGAAGTGAACCATTTTGAGAGAAAACTCGAAGGAACACTTTTTACCTTTAAGCATGCTTGCACAGTGATAAGCTATTTTATCTAAATACAAGCTGACCGCCTCAGAATCAATAAATGTTGTGTTAACTTATTAACTGCATTAAATTTAGTTTTTTAATAAGACAATAAATGTACAAAAATCACAATAATTTACATAATGAAGCAATTATCGATGTGCGCACAAAGACAAATGTGATAACCTCACAAAGTGAACATCTTCGAAGGCAAATTACAGTTTGAAAATAGAATTCCCCAGAATACAAAGCCGTTCCATACAAAATGTATGAGAAAATTATTTTTCTTTATAATTTTTTTTTTCGTGAGTATTTCCGATGTTTTAATATATATTCTGCTATTCCGGTCGGAGACAAATCTAACAAATCAAAGATCATAAAAATCGGTTCAGCCGTTACTGAGTTATAAATGGTGTAAGTAACCCGACTTTATTTCTTATATAGATAGATTAGATACCTATAAATAACTTCAAATATCAAAAAAAGAACAAGGTTTACGGAAGTATTTAAATAGCCATTTATGTATTATTTAGGAAAAATTGTATAGTTAAAATGTGATATATTATTACATAATTTTGACAATTAATGTGTGGCAATTAATTAAATTGCTGCCCGAATTGCACAAGCTGAAACAAGTTGAAGTGAATGAATGTTAATTATCGCGTAACAGATACTAATTAATTAGACATATTGTCTACCCTACATCATAGTCGTATGCCTAAGGTCGCTTCCAAGATAATTAATCATTTGCAATTATTCTAATTAGGGAGGTATAAACTACTATATTCTTATAGCATTATTATATGTATGCTTTGAATGTTATATAATTAAACAGTTTTATAATAAACCATTGCATATTAAAAAAATATATTTAAATAATTTGTGAACGGAATAAGTCAACAGAAGAAGGAATTTGTAAAGCTGTTTCACCTAATCTTTTGAAAATCATACGCCTGTTTACTACAATTACGCAAACAAAAGTTGATCGTTGATTTGAACATGTTAGGTAGTAACGGATTGAATTTTGGCCATCTAAACTCTAAAGCATCACGAATTGCAGCCATGTTTACCCATGTAGCCATGTTTAGCCATGGGGTCCATGTTCGGAGAGCGGAGCGGAGGGGCCCATACCGCGTGGGGATGAGTCCATCCGCTGTCCTGTTTCTTAGTAATAATAGTATTCGCTTACACAAATTATCCTTATAGAATAATTTCTTACGAATCAATAATAAATTTCCAAAATCTACTACATAAAATAAAAATAGTATTAAATATACACTAAAAAAGTATTTTTAAAGTAGCAAATCGGCAGCGCTATGCAGATATAAATATATAAATATTATTTAATATATAAATTATAGATTAGATGATAAAATATTTTCCTCAAACACTTCAGCATCATCGGAAAATACGACAGATGAGGTTCAAAATGCAACTTTCATAAATTCGAAAATCGCATTTTCAACTAAAAGATAAATATATCCAGCCATTACAATTATTTAGACTAGTGCACTTACTGCCTGAGTCTATACACCTGCGAGCTATGGGCGAACTATACCAAGGCTTCCTTAAACCGATTACGTGTCCAGTACAATAACTCCTACCGAATACTGTTGTCCCTTCCACGTTATAATAGTGCATCCAGCATGTTCGCCGAAGGTCGCGTCCACACCGTGAGTTCTCACGTGAATTGGAACGGGTAAAGCGGAAAGTGGTTTCTTACACGACAATCTATGGTAATTATTTTATACATATATATATAAAATTGTATAATTGAGTTGTAAAGTTATTTGACTTATATTTGATGATTGTTTTTTAATAGCGGCAAATCGTCTGAAAAGATAAATGACACAATCTTTGACAATAATGAAAAATTTTTAGAGTACCTTTATAAATATTATGCTATCCAGCACTTTATCAAATAATTAAAAACTTTTTCAAAATTTTTCATTATTTCAAATTTTCAATCGTATTATTTATTATTTATATAATTGTATAATTGAGTTGTAAAGTTATTTGACTTATATTTGATGATTGTTTTTTAATAGCGGCAAATCGCCTGAAAAGATAAATGACACAATCTTTGACAATATTGAAAAATTTTGAAAAAGTTTTTAATTATTGATAAAGTGCTGGATAGCATAATATTTATAAAGGTTCTAAAGAGGTTCTGTACTTGAGAGCGCAGGATGTCGGTTTAAACCCAGCGCTGAGTTTTATAAAAATGCATTTTTAAATCTCACCTGTCCTCTTTAGTGTAAAATATTGATAAATATTATGTAACCATCTAATTAGATGAAATAAGGAAAGGATGATATTTTAACAAAAAATATAAAAATAATGGATTTGTGATTACGATGAAGGATGGTGGTGAAATGTGATGATTTTATGAGTGATTTATGTATGAAGTTGATGAAAAAATAAAAATAATGGATATGTAAAAGTGTAAAATTAAAGATAATAAGATAATAATTTATATATATATATATATATAAACTTATTGAACAAAAGTTTTTCAGTTTCAGTTTTTCCGCTTAAAAGGATACTACTGTTCACCCTGTAAAAGTAAAATAGTAAAAAAGTACATATAAGTAAGTAAAAAGTAAATATATAGTAAAATGTATTTCTTAAATACCGTATTTAGATGATTTTTTATATAAAAATCGGCGTACACCGTTGCCTTATATTATATCAAAGTCTGGCATTATTAATGACATTAGAAATTTTGAATTAATTTTAATCTTTTTACTGACTGTTTTTTTTTTCAAACAAATATTAGTATTAATATGAATTGACAAACATCATCTATTAAAAATATAATAAATTTGGGGATTATTTCTTAATGTGGATGGTTTTGGGACATCTTGTATATGTATATTTTAAAATAGTAACTTAGGTACTAATATAAAAATTTTGGAAAATATAATTCATAGCAGTAAATATATCACAAAAAAACTGGTGGAACAATTAGGTTGGTCAATTTGGTGTTCAGCTCAAAATGCGATGCGGAGCCCCAAGTTGCAGGTCTGGTCGTCGCAGTCGGGTTGAAGAAGCTCTTCACTCGTCACCCACTCGACTGGGCTTGACCTGCTTTTCAACGTTGCCAAGTGCTTAGTCATAGTCAGCGCGCGAAGCCTACACCCCCCTCCCCCCCTTCGGTCTTCGCATTCGGATTCACACGTTTTCTCGCACGCACTTAATTTACATTCAATCAGTGATCTTCATTATGACCATGACTATTTATAAAGAAATAGCACTAAGCACAAACACACACACACACACACACACAGCAGGATTAGGGTTTACCTGAAGGAAATTTACGGGTGCGAACTGCATTTTGCCACCATAAAGAAATACATATAAAATAAATAAATGCTATTACAAATACATTATACAGGGAGATCAAACCCCTAAAAAGACATCAGTGAATTATTAATACAGCCTGTTTGTTTATAATGTATAGCTATTCCGTAATTCCCGTATTAATATCGTGGAGATCGTGGTAGTCTAGTGGTTAAGGCGTTGGACTATTGATCCAAAGGTCGCGGGTTCGAATCCGCAGATGGTCATACCATTTTTAACGCTTCATTACCACCATCTCCCCTGACTCTAGTACAGGCACATTTGGCCTAGTTGAGTAGGGCCCAAAAATAATTGTAAATGACCTAGGTCATAGCAAAAAAAAAATATGATAACTTTTTATTTTCCCATTTTTACTTATTTTCTTATTATTGACCCTCTTGACTTCTTTTCGCTTTATTACGGGGTTAATTCGACATCTGTCGCGTTAACTACCCGCAAAGAAAATGAATAGTAAAAATACATTTAAGAGAAGAGCTTTTATTTAAGTGCTTGAATGCGTATACAATATTTCGTGTCTATGCTGTTGACCATAGAGGCGTTTCTTCGTCTGGAGTCATTCCTGCATCAGGTCATGCTTACCATAAAAATGCATTGCCAACGGGACTGAACCCACATGTCAAATTTAAATTTAGTAGGATAAGAGAAAATGGTTCTAATTCAGTTTGCAAAACTCGTAAAAACGAATGAAGTTTGAAATTATAATTTTTGGTTTTTTAAATATGTGATTTTTGTTACTGAATTTATTTTTCAACGAAAACATTTGGTTTGTATTTGAATTGATAATATTAGATATACCAAAAAAATAAGAATCGAGGTTTTGAAGCATCCCCTCAATGGATATGATATCCAGGCCTACGTCGAACCGAGGATTTTCAAGGAAGAGATTGTCCGATCCAAAACGTGATTAATCCACAATTCTTCTTTTGATCTTTTTTTTTTATCTTGGCCAAGATTTTGAGATGATGCCCCACCCATATATTCATATCGAACCTAATACTATTTTTATGTATTAAATAAATTTATCGAAACCATACCATTAAAATTATAAAGGCATTTTTGTTGAAATGTGTTTATTCCAGTACAGTAAGCATTTTTTTTACAGTGTATAATAGTTTTTTTTATTTCTACTTTCAAAAATCTAATACAAAGTTAATCGATTATTTCTATAAAAATATATAACTCGCACATCGCTAGACCATAGAGTACGATAGAGATGTATTTTGTTTGAAACACACTAAAATTATTATTTTTTTTAAATGTCAAAACCAAGCGAAACATTATTTTATAGATATGTTTATCAAAATACAAGCCTCAAATTCAATAAATATTGTGTTAACTTATTAGCTGAATTAAATTCAGTTTCTTATTAAGAATACTCAAAAAATAAGTTCAATTAGTTTTCACACAATTCAAAATTACTTAAACATAATTTAAATAATATCGATGCGCGCATAATGACAAATATGATAATCTTACAAAGTGAACATCTTCGAAGGCAAATTACCGTTTAAAAATATTATTCCTCAGAATACAAAGTCGTGCCATACAAAATGTATGAGAAAATGAATTTTCTTTATAAATTTTATTTTAGTGTTTTTTTTTCGATGCGTTAATAATTATTCTGCTATTCGGGGCGGAGTATACTTATTTTAGTATGAAATTTTTATTTTTTGAATTTATTTTTTTTTTCGTGAGGCCGGTTTTGTTGACGATATATATCAACCCTCTTAAAGGACCTCAAAAGGATGACAAAACAATTTATTTACTAATTATTTCAATTTATTAGATTTAGTTAAATTAAAAAACCTTAAAACCATGTATAAATTTTTGGTTTCAACAAAATTATTTTTAAATATCACACAATTAGTTGTGTAATTTTTCTCAGTATTACTAGATTAATGAAGTGGATTAATCACGTTTTGAAAGCGACCTCTTCGTCTGTCGGCGTATTAGGTGAGCACCGCACTTTGTCCAAAAACGTCTTTACTGAGGCGTTCCGTTGATTGATGCCGTCGAATCCGCGAGAGATGCCACCGCAACGCAACGCAACCCAGCATCTACAAGAAAATACCCGGAGGGTAGGATCCATTATTGCAGACACTGTTTGCCTTTTAAATTATCTGAAACATTTCCTATACATAAATAATGTACCTACCTTTCGTAGATTTCTTATAAGATATTGAGTCGGCGATGGTTTGTTTTAAGCAGTGGCGTGCCTGGAATCAAAAAATCTAGGCAAACTCGGTTTCTCGGTTTCTATGGAACTACCGTTACTGATTGTAAGGGATACCTGCTTTGAGTAGCATTTGATAAAGATACATATATTCAAAATAAATTAATTACATAAAATCAAATGAATATATACATATTTAGTATTATGTAGATTTGTTTCCAAAAAAACAACTTCGTAATTGTGTATGCATGACAGAGATGAGTAAAATTGTACATTAAAAAGATACATACAACAATAGTGTCAATTAAGTCTAAGCATACACTTTATGACGACAGTAAGTCGTATAAACGAGTAGAATAGGGAGCAAGTAATAGAGTGTATAAAATAATAGAATATTATTATAAAATTGCATAATCATTAACATAATAGTGAATGCAATAAAAATCAATTAAGAACATCGAGAGAGACTACAAAATTTTTCAATTAAATATTTTTTTAATTCAGACTGAATTAAAAAAATCTTAAACTTTAAGTTACATAGTTTAACTCAATGTTATATAAATAAAAACGATTTTTGTAACCCTCTTCTATTCAAACTTTGTTATTAACCATTGATATACAATGCAATAGCTAATGGTCTTACTAAAAGAATTACTCTAACCAAATTTTATTAATATTTTGATTTTGGCATTGTAGCGTCAATTACATAAAAAAAATGCTTGTAAATGCCTAATTGCCTAAAGAGGCCAAAATGTGTCGTAGTCGTTTTATTTAAATAATTTATTTATATTTATTTCATTTTATAAAGATTCAATTTTTGTTCATTAATAAAAAGTTAAAATACTAGTAGTATCGGGCAAAATGTAGCTAAACATTTATATTTAGAAACGGTAAATTACTGATTTTCATAATACTAAGTTGTGGACTTTAAGGGTTTTTATATTATTTAAAATAAGTTATACATTCATTATTATGTGCATACATAATAGAATATAAGAATTAAAATAGAGTAACGAGTGAAAATAGTTGTTAATGAATATCTTACTGGCTGCGTTTTAACTACTTAAAAATAATAAATTATGAAATTTTTCAACTAAATATATCATATTTTTAAAATATAGTTTTTAAACTAGGCGTAATATTACTTTGATGGTGTTATGTTAGGAACATGTTTTTAATTTTTAGCTCTGCTTGAGAGCTCTTTTGATACTAAGCGGAGACCTGGACCTCTGATTTTTATTTACCACTTAAAAAAAATAAAGTAAACTTTAAACTTTCGTCTCATGACCTATTATGATAAAAAATGATTTTAAAAAATGAGAAAAAAAATCTACTCCAAATTTATTATATCTTTGATCAATGGTGTCAATTCGATAATGGCCTTGACATCATTACAGCGTGCGGCGACATCTGAGCGCTCACATTGCATGATTGTTTTATTATTCTCACGTAAATTCAACTTTTTTTTCCCTCGGTAACCATGACGAATTTTGACATAGTTTCTTAACAAATAACACTAGAAATCGCAGGACCAATTAGCTTTTTTTTATTGGGACACGTTTTATACTGAGATATATATAGAGGTTAGTGAATAGTATTTTTGAAGTAGGTACTCTCGTGAAGTCGTATTGTGAGCAAATAACATGCTTCGTTGCAGCTGAATGGATCCTCATTTGCTTACGGTATGAGAAATGCTCCTTGAATGCATTCGATTCTCCTCCGTCGGCCCGGCTAACAAAGGACTACTTTGGATTGACAGGACTGCGCGTACTGCATTCATATCCCATAATACCGTTTGAAAGTATGTCCCATCTCGATTGAAATAAACTTGTTATAGGACTGCAAATTATTTCAATGTCTCATCGTTATACAGGTTGAACTTAAAGTCAGCAATATCCTTTAAAGGGGTGATTCTGGGCATTAAAATTGAATAACCTTAGGCAACAACTTTGTAAATAAAGCAAAAAACTAGTCTAAAGAGTCATAAAAACATTTTGAAGTATGGTCACTTAATAAAATATACCGCGCGGCGTCGCGATGTCGTGACCCAGTAACCGACTGACACCACGGGGCACCGTACCCACAATGCATTGACGACAGTGAACGGCGGGTAGTTTCCGGCATGCAAATATTGTAATCTAGGTCAATTGAAGAGGTCAGGAATACAACATGCGCGCACCAAACGCTCAATACAGTATTTATATTTTTATATTGATTTTTTTGTCAGCTATATGAAAACTTATTGAACAAAAGTTGTTCAGTTTAATATTTAGAATAACCCCTTGAAAGGTTACTGCTGACTTTAAATTCACTTTGTATATGTGATGACTCATAACCTCTATGCACCATTATATTTATATTTATTATTTTGGTATTTTTATTGGCAAAAATACCAAATGTTCTGGCTTATAAATTACAGCTGATAATATTATAATCAGAAAAACAATCTAGTATTTTTATACATATTTATCACGTACCTGTATAGGTAACTTATTAAATTATTATATCAAAATGTATGGTCATCTATGTCGGCGCTTTTTCAGCTGAAAAAAATATCATTACATCCTGCATTTTGATATTTTTTTACGCATACTTTGGTTTTTAAATGTATAATGATTATACGTATTAAAGAGCTTCTTATATTTTTTTTTTTAGTTTTCAACCCGGATAATTTGTTTTTTTTCTTTTATAAGTCAATTCGGTATATTCTCAAAAACAACATGATTTTTTTTATTGCCAAAGGTCTATGTAAATTTGGCAATTTCGTTTGTGAAGATAATGCCACCATCTTTGACAACTCACGTGCATTTTTTTTATATTCTGGTGTTTGATGAACAAAAATAAATTGATATGTTCCTCTCGGATTACTAAATTATCAATTTTATTTTTTTTTGCTAATTCACTTTTTTGGAAATTATTTTGTTTCTAATGTTTTTTTCGTTAGCTGTACCTTTTCTTGTAATTAGCTACCAAACCAAACGACGTATCGGATCCAGCTTTTCATATCCTCAATGCCTAGATTGTCAAAGTGGACTCGAGTGGTTATTTTTCTATGAAAATGTATTATCCTTAAGCTTGTACACATTTCCAGCGAAAAGGCAGGAGGCTGGAGAAAGCGTCGAGAGTTTTATATTGACGTCACGGAAGTCGGGGAAATAAATCAGAAACGCTATCAACTCTTCGTCTTCAAGTTGTAAAGAACGGAATTCAATTTACGCGCTTCTTTTCGTGTCGGTAGAGGAGAGTGTTGCAGGAGTAAGAGAACGCAAACATGTTGCCATTTTGAAATTATCAGAAAGATATTGTTCATTGTGTATTTAAGTACCATAAGGGTGAACTTAAGGGGAAGTATATTGATAATTGACCTTGAAATTCGTTGCTTCATTTTTATAGGGCGTCAGGTTTTACTCTCTGCGCGGTCAGCAATTGTTAGTTTTTATTTAATTACAGCTTTATAATATAGAAATTAAAAAAACAAACGTTTTTATGTTTTAGACCCATCATTTGCTTTTCAATTACTATTTTTACTAAGGCTGTAATGTCTTTTATGAGACAGCAATTCAACTAAAAATTAACTATTAGCACTTTATCATTTATTTAATTTCTCAGAAATAGGATTGATTTTTAAAAATCTACCTTTACCATAATAAAGGCCTATAGTTTTCGAATTTTACATAAATGTGATCTATTAAACTAAAAAAAAATCTTTACATACTAAGGTATTTCATTGAGTTCTATCGAACATCCTACGTATTAATATATAACACTACTTTATGTTAAATATTTATTTACATATTTTAAAAGTATATTACGTAGTATTTAACGGGTAGACATTTAAGTTACATTCATTTGTGTGTATAGTATGTGTATAAAACAGAGTGTATATTTGTGCTTTAAGTTAATGTTTATTATTTTTCATAGGGTTTTGCGCAGGTCTTTCATATTCACTTTGTAACACTTTATAAATAACCCTTCTTAGAACAGATAACTCTTACCTAGTTATAAATGTAACAGACCTTATCACATTGGCCAACATGAGGTACCCAGGTACTCGATTTTATATATTTTCATATATTGGGTATTGTATTTTATTTTAATATGTATTTAGTGTAAAACTGAACATTATGTTGCCGATAACGTATTTTATTTAATGATAACTTTGAATTTAAAAATAAAATGACGTGACGTAATATGCGGAGGTGCGATGATTTATTATAAGAGTATTAATATTCGGCACTAGTCCCTCAGAATATCAACTAAGTTTACATTTTTTTCCTATGATTTGTTTATAAAAGCCATTATCTTAACTAAACTTTAAAGGAATGTTTTATTCTGTGTTTTATTTTGTGGAATGTTTTATTCTGTGCCTTCTTTCGGACATCAGGAACGCCGCGGTATATTCATCATTTTACTTCCTGTATAGCTTGGATTATATATTTTCTTGGTGTTAAATATTATAAGGTTTGTTTGAAAGTCTTGCAGCCAATTATGTTTGTTATTGGTGATATTATGAAACATTTAATTTAGACAACAAATTAATGTTTCTTATTGGAATCGTTAGAGGAAATTAATAAATTATTTCTGCTAGTAAAAGTTAGACCGTAAAACACAATTTTAAGATATCAAAATATCTTTGGAAATAATATTTGTATAAGGGTCTAAAAGTCATAAATTATTATCCTCTTCGTTAACTTAAATATCTGGAAGGCCGAATCGCGGTTTCCTTTTAGTTTCATCTTTGACTTCTAGGTTTCGTTGGCAGAGAACAAAATTGAATTAATTAAGGAAATAATTAATTAGCAGAAAGGTTAAAGCCGTGTAAAATCTACATCACTAATCAATTTCAATAGCAAAAGTTTTTGCGCCCTTAATTAGGATTCGAAGTGACCTTCATACAATGATTAAAGGTATACATTTAGCAATTGATATATTTTTTAAAATCATTTATATATACAGGATGTCCCAAGACCCATTTCTAAAGACTTAATGGGGTGTTTTGATCCCTATTAAGAGATAAATTATTATTCAAAAATACGAAAATTATTCTTCTACATATTTAATTATTTTTCTTACCAATGCTAGAATTGCGATATTCACGCGAATCGATAACGAAACCTTGACCGCGTTACAAGCTTGTGACGTCAAAAATATTATATAATAATATATTAGAAAAGGCACTTATATGTCTATTAAATTGCTAGACGTTTCAGCGTGAAGGTACTTGCCTTTACCGAAGGCGAATTGATACTGGCGATGTCGTCTCTCACTCTAACAGTCAGTGTCAAATCCGTTAGGCGAAGGTAGCCGTTTTGGTTGTATAGGTCAGAAGGGCGATAAAATTAATATATTCATAAAATATTTCGTACACAGAGTAAGTCATGAGTAAAGTATATAATTTAACGAATATTTACAAGAAAAATAACGTCGATAGCTAAAATAAAAAAGAAAATGTAATATTAAGGCACAACATCGCATCGGTGCAGATCGGTAGTAGTAATTAAGTAGTTAAGTAGGTAAGCTTACTACTAAATTATATATTTAAGACATAAAAAGTATTTATTTATTACAAAACACATTAAAATATTATACAACATAATTATATAAAAAAAATAACTAAATACAATATTACCTCTAAGACCTTCGACTCTGTGAGTGGTACCAAGGACACTGGCTGCGTTCCCACGCACCACTTCCAGACTGACTCGCTGAGCAAAGAATGAACCCGCGCGCTGATCCTCCGACTTCTCTCCCAAGAGTTTGCAAAGTTTATCAGCAAACTTTAGCGATTAAAAAAGATTTAAAATAGAAACAATAATTACGAAAAACGGTGAAAATTTAATGAATATGACTTATAATGAATGAGAAGTGAATGTTTTAATGAATATTTACAAGAATGACTTACGTTCAACGTAGATATATGCAAATGAATCGTCAAGGCTAAAAATAAAAAGAAATTGTTTAATGTATTGCTTAAATACCGTATTTTAACGTAAAAATCGTAACGTAACGTAAATTTTAACATAATTGTTAAAATGTTTACCTTTTATTATTACATCTAACTTGATGATTACATAATATTTGACAATATTTTACCGTAAAGAGGACAGGTGAGAGTTAAAAATGCATTTTTATAAAATTCAGCGCTGGGTTTAAACCGACATCCTGCGATCATAAGTACAGGACTTTTTTATTCAACGCATTATCAATAAATTAATAGACTTTTCTACATTTTTCAATATGGCCAAGATTGTGTCATTTATCTTTCCAGGCGATTTGCTGCTATTATTAGAAAATAGTCATCAAATAGAAGTCATATATATAAAGGAATAAATACTCGTATATATGTGACTATAAAACTCATATGAAGTATTGGTATGGCTTATGTCTACAAAATGTTTACGAGATCAACCCTCTAAAGCGAGGTAAAAACCATTACCTCACCTCAACGCTTGTTCACGTCTGAAAGGTTTATCGGACGGGTTCATCCGGAAGGAGTGCGCGATCGGACGAAGAAAGGTTATCCATTATACCCGATAGGTATACACGGTATATAAAGGTATATTGGGCGGCATTGGGCGGCATCGGGCGGACTCCGACGCAATATCCGATAACCTATTTGTGAGGGTAGTTTCGACCGCGAATATCAGTTTCATTTTCTCTTATACCGCGACCGACCGGTCGCTTTAAATTTTCAGCTCCAATCAATGTTTGGTCTAAGCGATGATTGTTTTGGCAGAAATAAATTGTGAAAAACTTTTTAAGCAGTGTTCACTGTATTTTGGGTTTGTCGGAGAGTTAGATTCCTTATTCTTTATTCTTTATTACAATACATATTTTTATTCCCCATTATTAAACTATATTTATAGATTAACGTAGATACCACCAAACGTAGTAATATACATATATATATATATACCCGTATAATTGTTTTTTTTTCACCCACAGAAAAGGCACCGTCTTTGTGGGGAAATGTTAAGGTGTTTTGTAAAAAATAATAATAAAGGTTTAACAACGAAAAAAAAAAAACAAAGTCGGGTTACTTTTACGATGTATAATTCAAGAACGGCTGGACAGATTTTTATGATCTTTGATTTGATGGATTTTTCTTCGTCCCGAATATTCTCATACATTTTGTATAGAACGGCTTTGTATTCTGGGGAATTCTATTTTCAAACGGTAAGTTGCCTTCGAAGATGTTCACTTTGTGAGGTTATCACATCCGTCATTGTTCGCGCATCGATAATTAAAATTACATATCATTTTGATTTTAGTACACTTATTGAACTTAATTAATTTTGAGTATTCTTGATAAAAAACTGAATTTTATTCAGCTAATGAGTTAACACAACATTTATTGATTCAGAGGCAGGTCGAAGTTCGTCGGGTCAGCTTGTAAGGTAATAAAAATGACATAATCGCATAGCTCATCTATATTCGCATTTAGTGGCACGTCAGAATCTTCACCGTTTCTAACTAGGTGCTAAACACCTCTCCTAAGATGGACTATCTAAGTGTATCCATTAAAATGTGTCTGAATGCAAAGTATATGGAGCGGAAAGGAAAGAAGTGTAAGGTTCCTAAGAAAACTATCAGTTTTTGTGAATACGTAAGTTAAGATAAGCTTATCCCAATAAAAAATACAGAGTAATATAGTTATAGTGGAATATAGTATATAGTGTGTAGTGTAGTGTAGTGCAGCTGATCGTTCTCTCTTTTCAATAGTATGTTTCGCTTGGCTGCTGCGGGTCAGCCTCTAATTTTTCATCTGCTCTTGCGCCGCCGCAGCATCAGCTGTTGCGTGGACCGGTCCATTGTCGAGAAATATTACTCAAGCTTGGCAGCCAAAGTATGGATCTGACTGTTATAAACATGCAACTTCACTTGTGTATCTGCAGCTTAAGGGAACTATGGAGTCAGAGCAATGTTCTGTTTACATACGGGGGGGGGGGGTGTGTTGGCCCTGTTTCTATAACTTAATCGGTATTAGGCTTTGATCGGATTTAGTTACAATAGTTTAAAAGGTATTATTTGCATAGCATCTATTTATTTACACTTTTATACAGAATTACAGATTTTGTAATGCGTATATGGCGAACTTATTACCTTAAAGACAATATTTATCAGTTAATCAACTTATAGATTATACATTCGTAACTGAGACTCAAATAAATTATTTAAACTTAAACTAAACTTAATGAAATTTAGACTAATCATATTATTAGAGTATTTATAACTACCAGAGATCGGATAGAGAGCAGAACACAGATCTAGGGATTAGGTCGAGTTGGTTCCGCAAGTATTTATGTGAGTCTATGTATTAATTTTTGACTAATTCTGGTAAATATAATTTCAAATACCCACCTAAAATCAACCTTTTGAATTTAGTTCGCTCGAACTCATTTTTATCCAAAGAGTCTAACACTAACTTGCGCATATATTTAATAATTCTTAATAAATTAGTATATTAATTTCTATGTATAAAAATAAAATTTTATCGTTAAGTTAATAAGATGGAAAGAAATTTTTTAAAAAAGTACACTTAATATAAATATAAAATACCTACGTTGATAAAAATATAATATTTACAAAAAATAAACAATAACGTATTAATATTTAGGTACCTACAATTGTATTTTTAAAATAAACTGCCACATTAACAGAATTGTAGTATTTTTTAAAATATATCACATTTTGGAGATACGAGAATTCGGAGAGTCGGCAACATAAATTTAGCCATTTAATCGTAAACTCATAAAAGTAAACAGCAATTATTTTTTTTTTACTTAGGGTATTAGGAAATAAAAATTCGATCACAACACGATGCTTATCATATTTTTCAGAATTCATAACATACCTTTATTTTATTACGTATCTGTACAGCAATTACAGTTACAGTGGATTCAAAATTAATTACAGTGATTAAGTAAGTACACGCTACGAGGGTGAATTGTCGCGTAAAATATGTCCTCGTCTCTGCTTTGTACAAAAATGTTACCATACAAGCCTTAATAGCAAAACGGAACGTTTGCATTTTTGTTTGTTTATTTGTGGCTTCAGATGTGAGCATTGCGATACATACTAACTGGGGTAAAAAGTTGATGCTTCTATCACAAATATTTAGAGTATATTTTAATATCTTAAAAACTCCACTCTAATATCAAAGCGATTCAAATATTTACCTTGAATTGTATGGTAAGCGGACATGTGTATTGCCGTTTGTATTACCCGCATCTCTTGTGTTCCAGCATCATTTTCTTAAATCGCTGTACAATATGTCGCCAGATGACACGTAATATCTCTTGAAAGGGATTTTCTACAGCTCGCGACCGTCGCGTCGTTTGCACAAACGACGTCTGATCGCCCGCCCGCCCACGGCGCTTCAGCGATATCCCGATG
Organism: Neomicropteryx cornuta; assembly: GCA_020383195.1. NCBI lineage: Eukaryota > Metazoa > Arthropoda > Insecta > Lepidoptera > Micropterigidae > Neomicropteryx > Neomicropteryx cornuta. The sequence continues at coordinate 1,987,968 of JAHKQU010000017.1, forward strand.
TCTACAGGGAAAATCATTATGATTTTTCAGAAATATCTTCTTTCACATAGATATGCGTACAAATATCCTTTATATATTATAACGCCTTACCCATTTATAACGATTTATGACGCATTTTGAAGACACAAAGTTACCGATCGGTTTTAGGTAACAGTCACGTATGACGGGGTATTTTCTACTTCGCTGGGTTAGCAAAACTGGGATATTGTCGTTTCGTACATATACGATCATCTCCCGTATCCTTCTTCAGCTGTTGTGTCCTAAACATCAATACAATATTTACCCATTTAATAACAAGGTTTAGGTATTAGTATATTTTCTTATTTAGGACATTGTAGATAGCAGATTTTACAAACTTTCATAAGTACTTAATTCTAAATTGTTCTAATTCTTAATTCTGTTATGTATAGGTAAATTACATAATGTATAACTTTTTTAGTAGCAAGTTATGTAAATGATAGAAATTGTTAACAGGGGGGAAAACCCCATATATAATTCATATATTTATTACTTGTTTGTAATACACAAATCAAATAAGCATATTTTATTCAGTATATGTTTTTTGTTATTTATTTAATTTTTAAAATGAAATCTACGTATTCACATAGTAGTTCACATAGTAGTAGAGGTGGAGAAAAAAATAATACTGCATAAATCTAAACACATATATATATAATTAATGACATCGTCTAAATAAAACGAACGATTAAGAACGAAACTAAAATATTGTTTCCTATATTGTCAAAGATTATGTCGTTAACTTTATAAGGCGATTTGCCGCCACTTAAAAACTATAATTAATCATTTACTTTCATTGTAAGTAGAACCTTGGAATAAACTATCATGACGTACTCACTCACATGGTTCGCGTTGTTAACTATCGTGCTTTCCATTTTGTTACGGAACCCTGAAAAGGAAGAAAAACTCTGAATATTAATGCAGACGAAGAAATGCTACCAAAACAACGAATGAAAAAAAGCGAGTTAACCTCGGTCGCGTCACGCTGAAGAGTTAAAAAAACAAATGTGCATCCGAACGCCACAAAAGGAGAACAAAGCTCGCATGCCAACTTCATGCCTTTGCCTTTGTTATTCGTTCGAAATGTCTAGGATTCTTTAGAATATGTTTATTCTCTTTTAAGATATGGCTCGCTGCTTCATACGAGTGCCCAATATCACAAAAGATATTTTAAATATGATTTTAATCTTTTCTGAATAACTTTTTCTAACCTGTGAGGGCAAGATCAATAATGATTAAGATATATTATATGCAGGTAGCGTTATAATTTGCATAATATAACACTAATAAAAGCAATCGTTTTGACAATAGAGCATATTTGTAACAATTAATTTAAAATACTACTAAATATAAAAATCTTTTCCCCACGGCGGACGGCGGAGGTAGATTTCACCGGATCAAAATGGGTAAACAATTTGGTGATCCTTTACCGTAAGGGTTGCTTATATCAACAATTGTTACAAAAAAAAAAAATAGGGACATTATAGGCCTATAATTAACAGTTTGAACTGATATGATCCGGTGCCTGTTAAGTAAGGTATGATTTTTTCAATTTTGAAAAACCAATTTTCCCCACCCCTAGGACCTATTGGTGCCTAGTTGGTGCTATCAAAAAAGTTTATTTACGTAAGTTTTAGATCCTTATTTAAGGAATAATATAAAATTAAAAGAATTCGATATCTTATGTAATGATATCTAAGAAAGTTAAAGCAGAATTTCACTTTTTCGAAAAATACCCCATTCCCGCACTTCTGGACTGATTTTGCCCAATAACGAGATTTTTTGTCACAATTTGAAAGTGATTGGTCTAAAATTACGGCAGTTATCGTGTCCACAAGGAAGATATTTAAACTTTTAAATTGAGGATGGCTTTGAGTTCTAGGGGATGTGAAACACGAAGATATATCGAAATTTCCCGAAAGTCATGACATGATACCCATGACATAATAGGTAGCTTTCCTAGTGCAATCTACCATGACACCAAATTTATTTTCAAATCGCCATCAAAAAACCTTCCAGGCTGACTGACGGACAATACACACTATTACACTATATAATAATAATATAGTAGATAGTTATAATGATTATTTTTGAAATCGATCACTAGCGGATTCAAACAAAAGTCCTCAGCATTGTCACTGAACCACGCATCTCTGGTTTTCTTACATTTGGTCAATTGATAAATATAGTATATTTTGATTTGTAGTATTTATTTACTTTTACTTCTTAGTAAAAGTAGTTTCTTAGCTGAGATATAGTGACTAAATGTAAGTGCGGTGTGTAAGAAAAGTTACAAATAAGAACTTTTCTTACGCCTCGCGGTGTCAATAACTATTTAACAATAATAGTTTGTTTTCTGTTCCAACTGACGGGATTAAGTAGTTTAAGAGTGACGGAGGGATTTTGGAGGATTCGGAGTGACCACACAAATGACTTACAAGTTTCAGATTCTTTTTTGGGCAGTAGAAAATAGAGAGAAAATTATATGAATATTTGAATATGTGATGTATTTTTTTTTACCAATAAAAATATTTTACATATTTTAAACACCAATAATTTTAGTATTTATAATAAGTAGGTAGGTAGTAGTAAAAAAGTAGATTATAACAATACTTAAAAAATAATCATCCGATCTTTATATTTTTTCTAGTTTTTGACTTGTGGATGTAAAAAGAATGAAATTACCTACAAATCAAGAGACTTAGTATTTTTGTTTGTTTGTGCCTACTTACCCTCTAGAGGCTTTATCTACATTTGAAACTTAAAAAAATAAATAAACCAACGGATTGCCCAAAATAAAAAAGTAACGTTCTAAACATTAGGCGAGTTTATTATTTATTTAATAAATACATAGATATCAGGATATAAATTATTTGAAATCGCTCCTGTTCACTTCCAATGAAGTAAATGTTGGTTAGGGACGTTATTTTGATCTCTCGCCTAAGAAATAAATCTGTTGTATGATAAATGTCAGTTTTGATTACCTTTGCCAAAAAACAAAAGAAAAATATTGCTATTACCAAGTTTTAAAACACTTTTCTCTCGAGTTTTCCTAGCGAGGTTGTTTCAGTGCTATTTTTACACTTACGGCGTAATAATTTTGGGATCCACTAATAGCTCACGTTTTTTTCCTGAATACAGTCCATAGCAACGTTAGCGAAACAAGCCCGAGTTGTTAATTCGGCCCTGTTTTCAAACGTAATGTTATGTGTGCCAGTAAATTGTAAAACGGCGTCGATTGTGAATTGTTAAAGCTATAAATCTGGCAACGGTATCCAGCGAATAGGTTTGCCGGCTCCGAGGCGACGCGGCGACTGCAGCGACACGATTAAAGCAACACTTTTTGGAAACTTCGAATTGGAGGGTTAAATCATTTTCGAGTCTGGTTTAATTAATGGAGCGCGCCTCGCCTGTACATACTGCGATAAGCAACGCGGTCCTTCATCGATCATTTCGCTAGGTTCAAAATGAGCGAAACATATATCATTTTTGTTATAAATATAACCCTAAAATTACGTATTGTTGTAAACCATGCTAAGTTGTAAATAATACTAAATATCATTTGTATTGACGAATTAATATTTTGAAAGGCTTTCACTGTAAAAACTATGATAACCTGACCTAATTTGATAGTTTCAATAAACTTTTTATCGATTTTACAGAAATGGATATTCCATCCTTCAAAATAATTAATATATAGAGTCAGAATAACTAATAAAAAAATTTAAATAATTATACCGAAACGTGCCAAGTAGCTGCAAAGTTTAAGTTCTTTTCGAGCTGGTTTAAATGGGCAACCGGTTTGGTTAATATATTATTACATTACGATATGTAGTTGAATTTCCATATGATTATTGGGTAATCAGCTATTGAAGAGTATTCAAGTAATGATTTTAAAATATACATTTTACCTTAAAATAGCAATGTCAATAGTTTTTAAGTGACTTTTGTTCATGTCTAAGGGAATAGTTTCAGTAGGTAAAAGAATAATAATAAGACTCAAATTATGTTTGACTATAGTTTATAAGGGATAAAGTTAAATGACCTTAACTATTTATTTTATCACACATTAGGAGGCCTATTTTAGGAACGTCAGACATGACATAACTGATATCATGTTGCGGATTTCGATTTTCGAATTTTAAGTTGTTTAGTTGTTGCTTGACGTTAAAATCTTCATGTTATTCTGAAAACACCATTTAAACCACCTTTTATTTAAATATTATTCTTACTTACTGTTGTTACTTTAATTTTAGTTTTATTTATATATTATATATAAACAACATATTATTATTTATATATTATGTATTATTTTATACAATTCAATTCTAATAGTTGTAATTGTATGATGCGCAGTGTGACGGTTATGCTTATAAGAACGATGCTTTTAGTAAAGTCTAATTTAGTACGGGCATTGCCTAGTTAGGTAGTACTTTGCATTATATGTACCTAATTGATGTTAAAATACTGTCAACAAATAAATAAATAAATAAATAAATAAAATAAATAATATAATTGAAAATAAAACATTATTAGCCACTCTTAAACATCAGAGAATTTAAAACAAAGTCAATTTAGGTAGCTACATTATATTGCGAAGTTGGAAATCACAATGGAATTGAAGATGGACAGCGCAAACTTTGATTCGAAACAAACCGAAAAGTCAACTTCAAAATGAATTTACAAAGTTTGAAGTGTAGCCATTGCCTATTTTGAAATAGGAAACTTTGCTAAGAACATTTCAAAATATTACCTATATACAGTAATAAAATATCCCAAAGGCATGCATAATGTATAGAAATAATGTAGGTGCCTTGTATTACTCGATAAGTAAATATGTTTTAAAAATGAAAATGTATGTGTAGCGGCGCTACCCCCTGGCATAAATAACTTATTTAAAGATGTCATTATTCTCCCTCCAATTTTACAAACCTGTTAATATATCGCTGTTATGTTTTTTATATTTCGTCGCGTCAGAGCAAAAGTCCTTGTATTTCAACAACAATTTTAAAACACCTTGGAAGTTCATAATCGTGAAACTTTAATATGAGAATAAGTTTACGAAAAGGTAATTCATTATAATATTACTTTATTATTTGTTTTTAATTCATGATTATACCTTTGATATTCTTTTATTTTTTAACAAACTTTTTCCACTGCTTATGTAATCTGAGTTAGCGCCCGACCTGCTCACAAAGCAACATGACTCACGAAAGAGAGGGCTTACCTTTCTCGTCATTATTTTTTATTCATTATTTTATATTTATTATTTTTTATATAAACAATAAATTTCATTGTACATCACCTTAATAGCTTGCGCTGCAGTTCTAAGGTGATGTAATCCACTATAGAAACATAGATCCTCATCTGACAATTCATAAACTAAAAAAGACATTTTCATAAAAAAAAATAACAAAATATGCCACTGAAAATTTAACAGAGCCACACTGTATACAGTATTTATAAATATTGTGTGAGAGCAAGAGATAAAAGAGATTGAATTATTTGAAAATATGTATGTATGTGTGCGATAGGTGTAGGTGGGTGGGTGTGGATGCATGTGTATATACAGGTTTTTTAATAAGTTTTTCCTAACAAGTGTTCTATTAACAATAATAATTATAGATAAAATAATATAATACACATAAAATGCTTATAAAATAGTTTAATAATTATATATTTTAAAATATATGTTTAGTTCCTATTTTAGATAGACATTACAATATCGTTTTCATTAAAATTGCTAAACTGATCTTTAATAGTGTAAAATATTGAGTAGAAAACTTACATTTTTTTGCTTTTCAATTTTGTTTTAAAAAAATATAAATACATCTAAGCAACATAATTAATTATTTAATCTTTAAAACACCGTTCATATTGAAAAATTTAGATTTAGTGAATTACTCCGATAACATGTCCTCGTAAGTTTTCCTATTCCAAAAGAAACCTTAATACTAGAAATATAGTAAAAATACATTTTTAAAAACAAGCTTTTATTTGAGTGCTTGATGCGTCTACAAAATTTAGTGTCTGTGCTGTTGAAGAGTTCCATCGTCTGCAGCCAATCCTGGACGTAGAACCAGGTCATGCTTACCATAAAAATGTATTGTCATCGAAACTGAACTAGCATGTCAAATTCAGCTACGTAGCATAAGAGGAAGTGCTTCTAATTCGGCTTGCAAGATTAGACCTAAACAAACGAACAAACATTGCAAGTTAAATAAAAACTTGTAAAATATAGTATTTAATCTGTTTTGTCAGATTTTGCAAATACTTTGTTTTAGCAAGAGGTTCACAATCGCTAAATTGTTATTAATTTGCGGGTAGGCGTTAAAGCTTAATTAATTTGACGCCTCGTGTGTGAGATTTTAACGAAGCGCGTCGGGGACGTATCAAATAATTCAATTCGTCTAGACGGGCACATTTGAGAGTTGTACATAATTGCATGAATTAAATTACTAAAATAAAGTGTGTTATATTATATAACTTATTGTTGTGACTTCTTATTGTGCCATTTTTAATAAATAAAAACGACTACACCTCTATTTACTTATTTAAAAATTATAAATTAACAGATGGTGTCAATGTTTTTTTTCTTTTTGCGGTATAAATACGGTAAATACCTGTAAAGTTCGTCGATTGTTAAACAATAATCGTAGTACGTGGGTGCATTCTGTCAATAATTTTATATCTAAAATGGCGACGAGGAATTCTTATAAATATTGTTACCTTAAAGACCTACGTACCGCCAGACGGTATGACTACAGAAGATCGGGGAATATAGCGTTCAATAAAAGTGATCAAAACGGGTTTTAATAAACCATGGTAAACTTTTGACCTGGAATGCCACGGGACACGGTTGCACTGGGCCGCGTTCTCGACTCCTCAAGATCGTTCTACTGCTTTCGTCGCATTTTTTGTAGAAGCTCTGGTCGCGTGGTCACCCCATGCGTCAGCCCCATCAGCAAATGATACAGATTCAAAAAAAAACTCCTTGATACCAGTATAATGTTTTATCAGTAACTATGTTTTATTTAAATAATGTTACACGTGTCTAAAAACCGTTTGAAATAAATTTACTGTATATGTATTAGGTAAATTGAATAGACGTGTGGGTAACAGCTAGATTGACAGCATGTTGAGCGCCATCGGTGTATTCAACACTACCTTCCCGGAATTCAAGAGAGTGTCTACTCTAGCTCTGACCCTAGACTAGTATATGTAAAATCTATTATTTATAAAGCTGTATTTTGTTCTCTGGTAAATTCCCTAACCCCTCTTACTTCCTAAGCCTAACCTCGTTCTTTAATGAATTTTATTAAGTTTGGAAGAAACTCTTATTGGCTTTATGTATTATTTTTTATTGTAACTTTATTGTTGTATCAGCTATTGTTTCCTGAAATAAATAAAGTATGTAATAATTGGGACAGTTTGGATTGTCGTCAAAAATTGCAGTATTTTGAAATAGGCAGACAGTAATATATTGCTGGGAACAGAGAATGGTGGATCAAAATCTGCATTTTATAACATTTATGTAAAGACGTATTTTATTATAATAATGAGTGTCAAGTTTCTTTGGCCTAATATATATATATATATATATATATATATATATATATATATATATATTATTGACTTCGTTTCAAAAAAAAAAATTTAAAATAAGTACACATTTTCGAACTCAAACATTCGCCGAATTAGGCGTACAAATTGAGTCTCGCACGTAACAAACACAAAGAGCACAAAGTGTGTGTCCTTTATGCAAATGAGGATCGTGCCTCGGCGGCACGTTTCGGCGCTGAAAAAGCTCAATTTACAGCCGGGGCGGGCGGGCGCTTGGGCGGGCGGCTGAGCGAGGAGCCGTCGCTTTTGCCGCGAACGCGAACGACCGACACGCGAAATTATTTTTATGTTTGGCTCGGTCTGTTTTTGCTTGCGCCCGCTTTGCGGTCACGATAAAACCCTGCTTAGGCACTACACGTTTACGACGCCCACATGTGATTCGTATGGTTATTTGCAGGGGAATTCCCATGAATTCACAGGCGCACAGCTTTCAAAATACACCTCAAAATGGAACCATATTTTTATTATAAAAAGAATGCACAGGTAGGTGACGGACAAACGAAGACACCAATCACGAGTGCCGCAGACACAAGACTATTACACTACTGTCATCGTATATGCCATCACGAGAACGTATGGAGAGTGAAACTGAAATAAGTACAATAGAAAATATATTATTTCTATACCAATAGCTTTACGTACGATTGCGTTGACTGCATTAATTCCAGGAAATGAGTTAAATACGTAGTGTATATTTTTTTATCACCCTATTCATGCTGACCGAATGTGGTAAGTGTAGAATTAGTATTTTTTTGAATATGAGATGCTTCATAATAAAAAACATTTAGAAAGTGTCAACCGCCGTATTCCATGTGCAGTAAAATCATCTACCGCATATTGAAAATTCATTTATTTACGACAGAATCCGTGTAGTTTTATTTTATCAAAAAACGTTTGCTTTGTATTTTCTGTGTATACTATTTTTTTTGTTTATTTTAAATTTTATTATTATAGAATAATATGGTTTCTTAGTGAGTTCTGTCATTATAATAAGTTATGTAATAAATTTTATGTAATAAGGTTTTTCACCTTAATCCTCTGATAAGCTATAAGCTTATTGAAACATTTGTGTTTTTTTACCCACAGAAAATGCATCGATTTGTGGGGAAATGTAATGGTGCTTTGTTAAAAAAAACCATTAAAAAAAAAAAGCCAACTTATTATTAAAATCAATTATGTTAAGTACAATTTATGTTATACACCGTATCCTAAAACTTTCCTGATAATTCACCTAATCAGCTTATAGACTAATTGACCAATCCATTAATTCGTTTTGCGATTCCTAGTATAATTTGTAAAGACGGTACTTATATAATAAATCATCATTTTTGCTTGGAAGAAAAAAAAGGTAAACTTTAAGTAAAAATATTAAAGGATAAGCGCTCAGCTATCGCCGCACGCCGGTAACGGTGTCAAGGTTACACTATCGATCCGAGAGGCGTCGGGATTCACGCGCTGACCGAATTTACATTTATTATTATGAATGGGATGATATGATCTTTTAAGAGTATACAACGAGTGTATGCCGGTAAAATACGTCCATAGACTATACAACTGAAATTAGAAAGTCTAAACTTAAAAAGAAGAAAAAACTATAAAGAACCCTAAAACAGGATCAATTTAAAAATATAATCTTGATTTTATCCCGTTTTTTATTTCCCTTAATCCTTAACCGTTCTGTTATACTTGTTTTGTGCACCTATATGTATTTATATGTGACCTATACTTTTATTAAAACAGTTTGTGGTTCTCCACAAAAAAAATGTAAAGTATTTAAGAAATTCACTTAAAATATACCGAAAAATTTGATATTCTTATACCTTTATAATACGATGAATTTACCTCTATAATCATTGCATATAATTTTGCATAAATAATTGAACAATTAAATAAAAACCACAATTACAGCTTGTATTTATATTTGTTTTTTGATACAATTCATTGTCAGTTTTAATTTTTTCGTGTAAAAATGAGATTTGACATTCATAGAAGTATAGCTTGACCTTATTACTACACTGACATTGATAGACTATTGAAAAAGAAACATTTGAAATCACATAAAATTCACAGTTCGAAAGTCATTCTGTCAATGAGCTGGTTTAGTTATATGAACGTTTTATTTATTAAATTAAATTGATTTGTAACACAAATTATAGATAAATTTTAGCTTTTTACACTCCTGAACTATATAAATTTTTACTATACCAAATCTCACAATTCTCCGTGCGCGCAATATGCTTAAAAAGGGGTACAAAGTTTTCTCTTCACGTACTCGTATATAGATATTTGATTTGATAAGTATTTAAAATATGTCAAATTCCCAGTATTTGCAGTTGTTCAAATATCTTTTGTTTCGTTTTGCATGGCCACTATGCATATATGTAATATGTTCAGAAATATGTTAGCGGCATTCATATATCGCGTTTGATATCTCAGTCATGCTGAGGTCACGCTTACACCGAGGGTTGAGGACCAAGATTTATTGGTCGCCCTGCGATTTGCCCCCGCAGGCTTTCGCTCTGAAAAGTCACCTCGGATTCGGAGCGCTGCTGAATTTAAATGAATTAAGATAAATAAAATTAGTTTTAGCTTATACAAAGATGACGGCCATTTAAATTATTTGTACATTTTAAGTTTTACTATATTATTACTTTTTTTTAAACAAAAATATTTGCAAAATAGCAACTAGAAACTGTAGATGTAAAAAGTTAGAGCCATATAGTCCATGGTGTTCTGACATTTTAGAAAACCGAGGAAAGCAATTTGATAAACGACAAGAATATAATTATATAAGATTGCTTCAGAGCTAGGAAAGACACAAATAAGCTACCTTGTCTATGATATGACAAATTAAGAAAAAATATAGCCATTGTTATAAATCTGTTATTTTTATAATAAATAAAGTATGTCAAAATAATGTTTTTACTCAAATGCCGCCGTGGAATGGGTCAAATATTCAAGGTTTCAAATAGTTTTTCTTTATCTTTTTTTATAGTCATGAAAGATCAGACATTCTACAATATAGAGGTCAATTTCTTTCTTCGTTTAGACATTAAAAATAGAAAAAAACCTGAACTTCCAAATAACAAAGAAAGTTTCAGTAAAAGCATTAATATGATTCAACCACCGAACCTTCCGTATATCATTTGTTCACTAAAATAGAGGCATTTAATTATAGGATATACAGAAGACTATAGGGAGGGGGGGGGGGGGGGATGAGTAAAAAATGAGAAAAAAAATATTGCCAAGCTTATTATATTTTAAACATATTGTATAAACTCGATCAGCGCACGAATTCTGATGATGCGCCGATCGATAATGGTCTTGACACCGTTATGGCGCACGGCGATAACTGAGCTATCACAACATAGACAATTACATGATCCTTTTACTATTTTCACGTAAAGTTTACACATTACCTTCTCGGTAATAATGATGATTTTTTTATATAGTTTCAAAACAAATAATATTACAAATCGCATGAGCTGGGTTTTTTTATCGGGAATGGTATTGGTACACGGTATATACACATTAACCCGGAACTATTAACTATTTGAAAGGGTAAAAGTCGCCACTATATTTTTTGGCACTATATATGTATGCGCTGTGTCTTTATAGGTTTTTAGAATAAGTAGAATCGACGCGACGAGGCGACCGTTTTCACGACCAAAAATAAAAATGTCAATTCCCCAAATAGAACGCCGCGCGCCGCGGCTGTCGAATGCTAAACACGAAAATGTGATTTTAGCGGTAAAACAACAGCAAATCCACTTTCAAACCATGCGGACGTGGCTTCATTACCAAATGTGCCTTTAGGTTAAATCATGTGAAGGGATCTCTAAGGTGTGTGAAAAAATGATTAAGGTATTAATTACTGTTTGAGATAGCGTTTTTTCCAGCAATAGTTTTTCCCATCCTTTGAGACAACGTTTAGGGTAAATGTCTAAGATCTACCATAGAAATAAAGTATCACTTTTTATTAGTGTCCGACCAAAACTGAAACTGAGGAAATATTTCTTTTTTCTTAAAAAACTCAATTCAACTATTGTATACATAATCCATTATGTGCCGTTTATTATAAAATATGGCACAATTTAAAATCAGACTTAAAACTTTAAGGGCCTAAAACTAATGCTAAGCTAATTAAAATTTACAACTAATTAAAACAAAATTTTGTATTTGTTTCAAATTATTCTCTTTACAGAACCTATCAAATACAAACTAAGGCTCTTACGGATCTAGGGGGTTTATTAGTGTGATTATATTTTTTTTATTGAAACGCAAAAAAGTTAGTAGGTTGGTTAGTAATCAAAATTGAATAGCCTTAACTGAACCGTCGGTCGGTAACTACTTTTTATTTATTTTTATTATCCGCAAAATTCTACTATACGAGGAGTAAACCGCCTTAAGTAAAATAAATGTATTACAATAACTTATTAATTTATAGATTGGCGGCAACTGGCTACGGGCTATGGATATTAAACAGAGATTAATATTCCCTCACCATGACCATTTGACCAACGACACCCCACCCCTGCATTCTTACATAATTAGCAATCTTTTGTAATAGTAAATGTACCAAATAAAAAAATATTTCCCCTTCATTATTTTGACGTAACTTTATTGCCATATTTTTAATCATAATGCGCACCAGGTAACTAATATTACATGTATAGAAGTATAAAATAAATAACTGTTAATAGATTTTTAAAAGTATGCATTACATAATTGATATTATTAATGCATTAATAATTGCTGATATTAAATTTATAGAATTATATCCGATATTAAAATTATTGTGCGCTTGTACCTAGCATTAAAGTGATCAATCGCCATAGTAAAACGAAGACACTGTCACTTTAGTAGCAAACTAACGATATTTATATTTCCATGTATCCTATGATATGATATCCTAATAGAGGGCGCGAGTGATAATAGCTGCATATTAAACGTCAGAGTACAATTTCATACAATTATTAGAGTTTTATGCTACAAAAGTTTAAATTAGTGCTAGAAAAACATAAACCTGTGAGTTCTGAGTGCTGTTAAGTGTTATCTTAAATAGTTTGCGTGTATATGTTGAGAAATCCATGTATAAAATCACTTACCGCAGAAGTAAACATTGATGGTACCGTCCTTTCTCATTTGACACTGGATGAATCACAGAAACAATTTGAAAATTGTAATCCTCAACACCTGCGCACTTGCTATTGTATGGGATTTATTATTATACCATTATCATAAAATAACACCAGGTAAAAATTATGGAACAGTAATTAATTCGAAACTAAAACTCTGAAAATCGGATTGTTGACTGACCGTCTGTTCCTCATATAAAGGCGACATCTACCGGAAACGATAACTTAAAGTGTAGCCCCGTGCGTGCCTCATTCCAACGCAAAATTATTAATATTTAATTAATTAATTAATTTGTGTGATACATACAACTTACAACATAATGAAGTGCCAGCATAGCAACTGTGGTGAAAACCTACTTACGGAAGATGTTTTAGAATGCCGTAGTTGTAAATTGAAATATCACTTTCACTGTGTAGGGCAAACCGAGCAGAACTTTAGAAAAATGTCTAATGACTATAAAATGAATTGGCAATGTCATAAATGTAAATTAAGCAATAAAAAAGAACCTAAATTGGTCAAAAAAACTACTGAACCTGAAACACCTGAAAATAAAAGTGATTATGCTGATATCACAGATTTTCGAATGCTGGTGAAGGAAATTAAGATGCTGAGGATGGATTTCACTACAATGAGAAACCAAATGACAGAATTTAAGTCAGCTATTGATTTTTGTTCTGGAAAGGTGGATGATTTTTCGAAAAAAATGGCAGAGGTTGAAAATGGCTTAAAGCGAATTGACAGCTGTGAAAATGAAATAACAAAATTAAAGCATAAATTGGAAATCATGGAAAAATCGGAAAATACGAGAGAGCAAAGCATGCTTCTTAATAATTTGGAGATTAGCGGGGTTCCGCAAGTGAACGGAGAGAATTTATATGCATACATAAAGGCTATAGGGTCTACCGCTGGCATTGTGATTGATGAACGAGACCTGGATTATGCATATCGTATTGTGTCCAGAAAGGAAGAACAGTCTGAAGGAACACGTCCGCCACTAGTGATAGCACGTTTCACCACAAGGAAAAAAAAAGAGGAACTCATGACAGCACTTCGAATTCTGCGGCAATCCAGATCGATCACTACATCCGACCTTGGCATGAAGACATCACCGCAGAGAATATACTGTTCGGATCACCTTACACTTTTAAACAGGATTTTGTATAAAAAAACTAGAGATATTGCCAGGGAAAAAAAGTACAGATTTGTGTGGATAAAAAACGCAAAAATATATGTCCGCGCGAAAGAAACTACTTCCGTAATCCATATAATATCGGAAAGCGATTTAGCTCGTCTGGAATAGGTATTATAATATATTTCCCTAAAAATAAGATTAACAATCAGTTATATTTTGTTTTATATCTAAATAATAATACATACTATAAATATTTATTATCAAATGATTCTATTCATGTTTATACCCTTATTTATTTAATATTATTTAGTCTATGTTTATTACGACTAGAATTATTTACTTTAAACTTATCTGAATTTTATTATAATTTTTCTAATTGTTTGTCAAAAAAAAAAGTTTCTTCTAACTATTTCAATGATGATAGTAAAAAAAAATTATGGAGGATCTAGTTAATGAAATAAATAACACGGAATTTGTCAAAACACTAAATATAAGCTCTCCGCTTAAGTGTAAGACCATATTTAAGGATAATTATGTAATTAAAATACTATGTTTGAATATACGCAGCTTGCAAAAAAACTTTGATCAGCTAAATCTTCTACTGCATCAACTGGATTTAAATATTGAAATCATAATATTAACAGAATGCTGGATTAGCAGCCAAACTCAATTTCCTAATTTGGATAGCTATATTGCACACGGAACGAAAAACAACCTAAATAAAGCAGATGGTGTTGTAGTATACATAAAATCCTATTTGAGTGTGACTATCGATGAATTAGATATTCATGATGCAACGGGTTTTTGCATTAAAGGGCGGGATTTTGCTGTTTTTGCACTTTACCGCTCTCCATCTCAAAGTAATATTAAGAGATTTTTAACTTCTTTGGACAGCATCTTAAAAAATATGAGCTCAAATAGTAGTATTAAACACCGCGTACTCGCAGGAGACCTAAATATATCAACGTACGGACATAAACAACATAATCAGGCTGATGACTATCAATGTCTCTTAAGTGAACATGGATTTGTGTCTACTATAAATACAACTACGAGAGAACATAATGGTGTAAAAACATGCATAGATCATATTTACATTCGTAGTAATAACAAACCACAATCTGCTGTTATACATACAACAATAACAGACCATTACTCCACCCTTCTGGCTATTCAAGGAAGAAATAGAGAACCAAAACCAAAAGTTATAGATATAAAATTAATAAACTATGAAGCATTACGCATAAGTCTAAAAAATGAGGAATGGGCAGACGTTTATGGCCTTATAAACGCGGACACAGCATTTGAAAAGTTTATAGAAACACTAAATACACACATAAAAAACAACACTACAAATAGAACAATTAAAACTAGACACAACAAACTTAAGCCATGGATGACCGAGGGAATTATAAATAGTATTAAAAAAAGAGATAAACTGCATAAACAGGCGAATACATTTATTGATAACTTGTCCTTGCGAAAATACTACTTGAAATACAGAAATATTTGTAGTAACTTAATTAAGAACACGAAAGAAAAATACTATAAACACAAAATGGGGGCAGAAAATAGTGATCCAAAATTGATTTGGAAAGTACTTAAAGAAATAAATAGCTTGGAAATTCACAACAAAACCACAATCGCTGAATTAGAAATAGATGGGGAAAAAATCAGGCAGGACAAGAACATAGCAAATAGTCTAAATAAATATTTTACGAGTGTAGGGAGGAACTTAGCGATGAGAATTAAAAAAAAAGTAGGCGTAAATACGACACAAACGAGACAAAAGAAAACAAACACAACATTTAAATTAATAGAATTTAATTACATAGACGTACTTAATTCAATACTATCTCTACGGACAGAATCTTCTTCTGGACCTGATGGTATAAGTGCAAAGACGATAAAAGAAATTGCTGAGCAAATAGTATACCCCCTAACATCAGTCCTAAATTTAAGTATTAAAAGCGGTATGTTTCCCAAGCACTTAAAAATAGCCAATGTCACACCAATATTTAAAGCAGGTGAAAAATCAAATACCAAAAACTATCGACCTATATCAATATTAAATACTTTTAGTAAAATATTAGAAAAACTTGTAAGTAAGCAATTAACTTGTTATTTAGAAAATAATGCAATATTAGCCCCAGGGCAATATGGCTTTAGATCCAAATTAGGAACACGTGATGCTATACTTGAAGTAACAAAATTCATTGTCACTAATGTAGATAGTAAAAAGAAGTGCTTAGGCGTATTTCTTGATTTGGCCAAAGCATTTGATACTGTTCCGCATGACCGACTAATACATAAACTAGAAACAATAGGGGTGTCAGATATTGAACTTGACTGGTTTAAAAGCTATATTACTGGACGCACACAATGTGTTAAGATGGGTGATGTGAGAAGTGAATATTTAGACATATTATATGGAGTACCACAGGGTAGTACATTGGGACCTCTTCTTTTTATACTGTACATCAACGACTTATTCAATCTTGAAATTACGGGTAAAATTATATCTTTTGCTGACGACACTGTACTTCTGTTTGAATCCAATTCCTGGGACTCAGTTTTCAGGAAGGCAGAATCTGGATTAGAAAAGACCTATGACTGGCTAAATGAAAATCTACTTACTTTAAATATTGACAAGACCAAATACATGACTTTTACAATAGATTCAAGACTACAACCTACAAATGACAAACAAATATTAATACACGACTGTGATAAAATTAATTGTAAATGCCTTCCTCTAGAAAACACTGTATCCATGAAATATCTCGGAATAGTGATTGATTGCCACTTAAAATGGACCGACCAAATTAATGCAGCCGCTACACGAATACGAAAATTGATTTACATATTCCGAAATATACGAAATGTATTTAAGTTGCAGATATTAAAGACTATCTATTATGCTCTTGCGCAGTCTGTAGTATCATATGGTCAACTAGGGTGGGGCGGTGCAGCTATTACAAATCTCGATCCCCTAATTAAGGCGCAAAAAGCTATACTTAGGGTAATAAATAGAAAACCTTACCGTCACTCTTCTGATAAACTATTCAAAGAATTTCAAGTTCTTGATGTACGACAGCTATATATTAGAACAGTACTAATGTACTACCAAAAAGATGTAACTTCTCAAATAATGCTACCTCATAGTCACGACACAAGACAACGACAAAGAGATGGACATCACGAAAACAGAATGAAAACTACTTTTGGACAGAGGCACTACACGTTTCTAGCGCCCAGAATTTATAACAAATTTTACACTGAGGTTGACAGATCAACGGTGACTGACTCAAACTTTAAAAGGACGGTGACGCTTTGGCTAATGAACAAAACAAGGCAAGAATGCGAAAAGCAACTTATTCAAACTATTGCTTGAGTACACATATTATTGTTCATTTACTTTTTATACATTATATATACAACAGAAACATCAGAATAATAATTCTGATGTTAATTGTAGGTATTTAGAAATTTCACATTCATTAACAAACACTACAGATAAATATTGTATTATTATAGCTAACTAAAAACGATAAGTTTATTTGAATTAAAGTATGTTTCTAATGTATGTATTTACGTATATATATATATATATAGTAAAATAGTAAAATGTATTGTTTAAATACCGTTAATTAGATGATTTCTATGTTAAAATAGGTAAACACCTTTAGTTTAACATATATAAAAAAGCATTCGTATTTTCCAAATGTCAGTACTGTCAAACTTTTATATATGTTAAACTAAAGGTGTTTACCTATTTTAACATAGAAATCATCTAATTAACGGTATTTAAACAATACATTTTACTATTTTACTATATCTTAACGATTTGCACGTAATGTGCATATATTTTACACTTTTCTTTTTATTTTTAACCATAACGATTCATTTTCAGATAAACTACGTTGAACGTAAGTTATTCTTGTAAATATCCATTAAACCATTCACTTCTCATTCATTATACGTCATATTCGTTACATTTTCACACTTTTTTTCATAATTATTGTTTAATTTTTAAATCATTTATTCACTACTTTAATGAAAGTTTGACCGTATTGCATATCGCACAGATAGGTAGGTGAGAGTGAAAGACTTTCATAAAATACAGGCCTGTATTTAAACCAGCGTGCATTACCTCAAGCGATGCAACTCTCTGTGCTTTCGGTATTAATTTTTCTTTGAACATTCTGGCTATATATTTTATTTGCAAAAAATTTCAATCCTTAAAATATTAAAAAGCATTCGTATTTTCCAAATGTCAGTACTGTCAAACTTTTATATATGTTAAACTAAAGGTGTTTACCTATTTTAACATAGAAATCATCTAATTAACGGTATTTAAACAATACATTTTACTATTTTACTATATCTTAACGATTTGCACGTAATGTGCATATATTTTACACTTTTCTTTTTATTTTTAACCATAACGATTCATTTTCAGATAAACTACGTTGAACGTAAGTTATTCTTGTAAATATCCATTAAACCATTCACTTCTCATTCATTATACGTCATATTCGTTACATTTTCACACTTTTTTTCATAATTATTGTTTAATTTTTAAATCATTTATTCACTACTTTAATGAAAGTTTGACCGTATTGCATATCGCACAGATAGGTAGGTGAGAGTGAAAGACTTTCATAAAATACAGGCCTGTATTTAAACCAGCGTGCATTACCTCAAGCGATGCAACTCTCTGTGCTTTCGGTATTAATTTTTCTTTGAACATTCTGGCTATATATTTTATTTGCAAAAAATTTCAATCCTTAAAATATTAAAAAGCATTCGTATTTTCCAAATGTCAGTACTGTCAAACTTTTATATATGTTAAACTAAAGGTGTTTACCTATTTTAACATAGAAATCATCTAATTAACGGTATTTAAACAATACATTTTACTATTTTACTATATCTTAACGATTTGCACGTAATGTGCATATATTTTACACTTTTCTTTTTATTTTTAACCATAACGATTCATTTTCAGATAAACTACGTTGAACGTAAGTTATTCTTGTAAATATCCATTAAACCATTCACTTCTCATTCATTATACGTCATATTCGTTACATTTTCACACTTTTTTTCATAATTATTGTTTAATTTTTAAATCATTTATTCACTACTTTAATGAAAGTTTGACCGTATTGCATATCGCACAGATAGGTAGGTGAGAGTGAAAGACTTTCATAAAATACAGGCCTGTATTTAAACCAGCGTGCATTACCTCAAGCGATGCAACTCTCTGTGCTTTCGGTATTAATTTTTCTTTGAACATTCTGGCTATATATTTTATTTGCAAAAAATTTCAATCCTTAAAATATTAAAAAGCATTCGTATTTTCCAAATGTCAGTACTGTCAAACTTTTATATATGTTAAACTAAAGGTGTTTACCTATTTTAACATAGAAATCATCTAATTAACGGTATTTAAACAATACATTTTACTATTTTACTATATCTTAACGATTTGCACGTAATGTGCATATATTTTACACTTTTCTTTTTATTTTTAACCATAACGATTCATTTTCAGATAAACTACGTTGAACGTAAGTTATTCTTGTAAATATCCATTAAACCATTCACTTCTCATTCATTATACGTCATATTCGTTACATTTTCACACTTTTTTTCATAATTATTGTTTAATTTTTAAATCATTTATTCACTACTTTAATGAAAGTTTGACCGTATTGCATATCGCACAGATAGGTAGGTGAGAGTGAAAGACTTTCATAAAATACAGGCCTGTATTTAAACCAGCGTGCATTACCTCAAGCGATGCAACTCTCTGTGCTTTCGGTATTAATTTTTCTTTGAACATTCTGGCTATATATTTTATTTGCAAAAAATTTCAATCCTTAAAATATTAAAAAGCATTCGTATTTTCCAAATGTCAGTACTGTCAAACTTTTATATATGTTAAACTAAAGGTGTTTACCTATTTTAACATAGAAATCATCTAATTAACGGTATTTAAACAATACATTTTACTATTTTACTATATCTTAACGATTTGCACGTAATGTGCATATATTTTACACTTTTCTTTTTATTTTTAACCATAACGATTCATTTTCAGATAAACTACGTTGAACGTAAGTTATTCTTGTAAATATCCATTAAACCATTCACTTCTCATTCATTATACGTCATATTCGTTACATTTTCACACTTTTTTTCATAATTATTGTTTAATTTTTAAATCATTTATTCACTACTTTAATGAAAGTTTGACCGTATTGCATATCGCACAGATAGGTAGGTGAGAGTGAAAGACTTTCATAAAATACAGGCCTGTATTTAAACCAGCGTGCATTACCTCAAGCGATGCAACTCTCTGTGCTTTCGGTATTAATTTTTCTTTGAACATTCTGGCTATATATTTTATTTGCAAAAAATTTCAATCCTTAAAATATTAAAAAGCATTCGTATTTTCCAAATGTCAGTACTGTCAAACTTTTATATATGTTAAACTAAAGGTGTTTACCTATTTTAACATAGAAATCATCTAATTAACGGTATTTAAACAATACATTTTACTATTTTACTATATCTTAACGATTTGCACGTAATGTGCATATATTTTACACTTTTCTTTTTATTTTTAACCATAACGATTCATTTTCAGATAAACTACGTTGAACGTAAGTTATTCTTGTAAATATCCATTAAACCATTCACTTCTCATTCATTATACGTCATATTCGTTACATTTTCACACTTTTTTTCATAATTATTGTTTAATTTTTAAATCATTTATTCACTACTTTAATGAAAGTTTGACCGTATTGCATATCGCACAGATAGGTAGGTGAGAGTGAAAGACTTTCATAAAATACAGGCCTGTATTTAAACCAGCGTGCATTACCTCAAGCGATGCAACTCTCTGTGCTTTCGGTATTAATTTTTCTTTGAACATTCTGGCTATATATTTTATTTGCAAAAAATTTCAATCCTTAAAATATTAAAAAGCATTCGTATTTTCCAAATGTCAGTACTGTCAAACTTTTATATATGTTAAACTAAAGGTGTTTACCTATTTTAACATAGAAATCATCTAATTAACGGTATTTAAACAATACATTTTACTATTTTACTATATCTTAACGATTTGCACGTAATGTGCATATATTTTACACTTTTCTTTTTATTTTTAACCATAACGATTCATTTTCAGATAAACTACGTTGAACGTAAGTTATTCTTGTAAATATCCATTAAACCATTCACTTCTCATTCATTATACGTCATATTCGTTACATTTTCACACTTTTTTTCATAATTATTGTTTAATTTTTAAATCATTTATTCACTACTTTAATGAAAGTTTGACCGTATTGCATATCGCACAGATAGGTAGGTGAGAGTGAAAGACTTTCATAAAATACAGGCCTGTATTTAAACCAGCGTGCATTACCTCAAGCGATGCAACTCTCTGTGCTTTCGGTATTAATTTTTCTTTGAACATTCTGGCTATATATTTTATTTGCAAAAAATTTCAATCCTTAAAATATTAAAAAGCATTCGTATTTTCCAAATGTCAGTACTGTCAAACTTTTATATATGTTAAACTAAAGGTGTTTACCTATTTTAACATAGAAATCATCTAATTAACGGTATTTAAACAATACATTTTACTATTTTACTATATCTTAACGATTTGCACGTAATGTGCATATATTTTACACTTTTCTTTTTATTTTTAACCATAACGATTCATTTTCAGATAAACTACGTTGAACGTAAGTTATTCTTGTAAATATCCATTAAACCATTCACTTCTCATTCATTATACGTCATATTCGTTACATTTTCACACTTTTTTTCATAATTATTGTTTAATTTTTAAATCATTTATTCACTACTTTAATGAAAGTTTGACCGTATTGCATATCGCACAGATAGGTAGGTGAGAGTGAAAGACTTTCATAAAATACAGGCCTGTATTTAAACCAGCGTGCATTACCTCAAGCGATGCAACTCTCTGTGCTTTCGGTATTAATTTTTCTTTGAACATTCTGGCTATATATTTTATTTGCAAAAAATTTCAATCCTTAAAATATTAAAAAGCATTCGTATTTTCCAAATGTCAGTACTGTCAAACTTTTATATATGTTAAACTAAAGGTGTTTACCTATTTTAACATAGAAATCATCTAATTAACGGTATTTAAACAATACATTTTACTATTTTACTATATCTTAACGATTTGCACGTAATGTGCATATATTTTACACTTTTCTTTTTATTTTTAACCATAACGATTCATTTTCAGATAAACTACGTTGAACGTAAGTTATTCTTGTAAATATCCATTAAACCATTCACTTCTCATTCATTATACGTCATATTCGTTACATTTTCACACTTTTTTTCATAATTATTGTTTAATTTTTAAATCATTTATTCACTACTTTAATGAAAGTTTGACCGTATTGCATATCGCACAGATAGGTAGGTGAGAGTGAAAGACTTTCATAAAATACAGGCCTGTATTTAAACCAGCGTGCATTACCTCAAGCGATGCAACTCTCTGTGCTTTCGGTATTAATTTTTCTTTGAACATTCTGGCTATATATTTTATTTGCAAAAAATTTCAATCCTTAAAATATTAAAAAGCATTCGTATTTTCCAAATGTCAGTACTGTCAAACTTTTATATATGTTAAACTAAAGGTGTTTACCTATTTTAACATAGAAATCATCTAATTAACGGTATTTAAACAATACATTTTACTATTTTACTATATCTTAACGATTTGCACGTAATGTGCATATATTTTACACTTTTCTTTTTATTTTTAACCATAACGATTCATTTTCAGATAAACTACGTTGAACGTAAGTTATTCTTGTAAATATCCATTAAACCATTCACTTCTCATTCATTATACGTCATATTCGTTACATTTTCACACTTTTTTTCATAATTATTGTTTAATTTTTAAATCATTTATTCACTACTTTAATGAAAGTTTGACCGTATTGCATATCGCACAGATAGGTAGGTGAGAGTGAAAGACTTTCATAAAATACAGGCCTGTATTTAAACCAGCGTGCATTACCTCAAGCGATGCAACTCTCTGTGCTTTCGGTATTAATTTTTCTTTGAACATTCTGGCTATATATTTTATTTGCAAAAAATTTCAATCCTTAAAATATTAAAAAGCATTCGTATTTTCCAAATGTCAGTACTGTCAAACTTTTATATATGTTAAACTAAAGGTGTTTACCTATTTTAACATAGAAATCATCTAATTAACGGTATTTAAACAATACATTTTACTATTTTACTATATCTTAACGATTTGCACGTAATGTGCATATATTTTACACTTTTCTTTTTATTTTTAACCATAACGATTCATTTTCAGATAAACTACGTTGAACGTAAGTTATTCTTGTAAATATCCATTAAACCATTCACTTCTCATTCATTATACGTCATATTCGTTACATTTTCACACTTTTTTTCATAATTATTGTTTAATTTTTAAATCATTTATTCACTACTTTAATGAAAGTTTGACCGTATTGCATATCGCACAGATAGGTAGGTGAGAGTGAAAGACTTTCATAAAATACAGGCCTGTATTTAAACCAGCGTGCATTACCTCAAGCGATGCAACTCTCTGTGCTTTCGGTATTAATTTTTCTTTGAACATTCTGGCTATATATTTTATTTGCAAAAAATTTCAATCCTTAAAATATTAAAAAGCATTCGTATTTTCCAAATGTCAGTACTGTCAAACTTTTATATATGTTAAACTAAAGGTGTTTACCTATTTTAACATAGAAATCATCTAATTAACGGTATTTAAACAATACATTTTACTATTTTACTATATCTTAACGATTTGCACGTAATGTGCATATATTTTACACTTTTCTTTTTATTTTTAACCATAACGATTCATTTTCAGATAAACTACGTTGAACGTAAGTTATTCTTGTAAATATCCATTAAACCATTCACTTCTCATTCATTATACGTCATATTCGTTACATTTTCACACTTTTTTTCATAATTATTGTTTAATTTTTAAATCATTTATTCACTACTTTAATGAAAGTTTGACCGTATTGCATATCGCACAGATAGGTAGGTGAGAGTGAAAGACTTTCATAAAATACAGGCCTGTATTTAAACCAGCGTGCATTACCTCAAGCGATGCAACTCTCTGTGCTTTCGGTATTAATTTTTCTTTGAACATTCTGGCTATATATTTTATTTGCAAAAAATTTCAATCCTTAAAATATTAAAAAGCATTCGTATTTTCCAAATGTCAGTACTGTCAAACTTTTATATATGTTAAACTAAAGGTGTTTACCTATTTTAACATAGAAATCATCTAATTAACGGTATTTAAACAATACATTTTACTATTTTACTATATCTTAACGATTTGCACGTAATGTGCATATATTTTACACTTTTCTTTTTATTTTTAACCATAACGATTCATTTTCAGATAAACTACGTTGAACGTAAGTTATTCTTGTAAATATCCATTAAACCATTCACTTCTCATTCATTATACGTCATATTCGTTACATTTTCACACTTTTTTTCATAATTATTGTTTAATTTT